>CAIGQQ010038113.1:0-27432 GCA_903798035.1 Danio albolineatus
ATATAATGTACATTATATATATATATATATATAATGTACATTATATATAGTGTATTATGTAAATGCAAACTTTTATCTTAGGTGCAATTAATCAAAATTAATGTTTGGCAGCACAAAAAAAGTAAAATATTTGTAAAGGCAATCTTTTTTGAAAAATTTTAATGTTTGTATATCACAATCAAGAAATCAATAAACAAATAAATTAAAGTCATATTTTAAACGTCTTTTGTGCTTCTTTATAAAATTAGTGGTTGTGAGTAACTTTTCGTGAACCAAACATATTATAACATATTATATTTTGAGACAACATCCTACAATGACCCCAAAATAAACCCTTTGCCAATTAGTCCCTGCAGCCAATCAGCAGCATTTTCCCTACAAGTTGTGATTTGAACATTCAAACTACCATTCAAGGGCACTAAATAGTCCCCACTCCTACACCCCAGCCTCTCTATGTCCTTTCCTGTCTCTCTCTCTTCCACTCACTTCACTAAACTTGTTCCCAATCTGAATGAGATCCCTTTCTGCTCCTGCTTCACTCAGGGAAGGCAAGCAGTTTAAAAACAGCAGGATTTAGACCAAATGAAAGATTAATGCAAGACACAACGACACTGCAAAGAACAACTAGTAAGAAGGGACAATATTAATTTGGTAAGTTTTTTTTTTTTGTATTAATATTCACAAAGCTCAAGTTGTTATTATTATTATTTTTTGTATATGTGAAGTTTATGTATTTTTTGGTTCATTAATCTTAGAATTATGTACAACAATTTTGAAATAAGTTCATTTAAATTTGATATAACAGTATTACTTCATAAATGAAATGTGAATATATATATATGTGTGTGTATATATATTTATTGAATTATTTATTTATGTGCTTGCTTTGAAAACCATTATTTTCGTGATTCATTTTCCTGCTGGTATCTATACAACTGCATATTTGAAAAATAAATCTTGATTCCGTTATATTGCGGTTTGAGTCATGTATGTGTTTGAGTCAGTAAAAGGAAAGGCTTTCAATGTGGCTTGAATGTTATTCAAATATTTTGAATATTAGTTATTGTTTCTGCCTATAGAATTTTGCATGGAACAAAAGCTGTGTCAAATGGTTCACAAGTTGTGACTTATCTCATGTGTATTAACATACCCTGTACAAGAGTCCTAGACTTGCTTACCTGTGTGTATTGAATGTGGACAGTGTTCTGGTCCCATGGCTCTCTGGGGGTTTGGGTGATTTAGGGCCTCCTGTGGAATAGAGCAGAGTATTTACATTGGCTTTAATGCAGGCCTGGGTCTAAAGCACAGACCACAGCAGGAACAGAGCTTTGCTTATTGGCCTGTGCCTGATGGGAAGAGAACATACCACACTGGCTGAATGGAGATACTGTGGAATTCCTCTCTCCACACCTGCATGACAAGACCAGAATATAACTGTAGATGTTGCATTTTTTCTATTAAAAAGAGCATTTGAATATTCATACTATATTCATAAAATGCAGTAGATAGAGTCAATTTTGGTTGTCAAAATAACTGACTCCCTATAATGGATGATAGGTATACTTCAGGACTAGACTGTAATCTGGTCTTTTTGACAGAAGAGATCTGCGATAAGTCATCTCAGACAGCTGAGTTAACATATTTCCGTCTATCGAGCAGATGTTGAATGTGGCGCTTCTCACCACACACAACCTATTTGTAAGTGTGTTGGCAGAGGATCTATTAAAAGTAAGTAGTATCTTGAATATGCATTTTTGTCTTTGCATAAGTGCTCATTTACTTGTATAGGAATTGGTCTTTTGTTCTTAATTCTGGTCCTGCTGGCATATAAACCAGTTAGACAGAAGTAAGGCATTAGGGGAGTGAGATAAAAAGCTACTTGACGGGCCGTGCCAGGATGGAGGTCTCCTACAGTCACTCAGTGCATTTAAAACAGCTTGATTCAGAAAACCTTAGCAATAGCCAGGATGGAAAATTTTTTGGAAAAGTTGTGAATGTCGCTCTGTTTATCAAAGAACTGAACTTCAGCATTTATAAATATTACAGAGAAATATTGTGCCACTATCCAACTTGATTTCACAGTAGCCACTGATTAATATTCAACTTACCAAGTCCAGAACATTTCCTGTGGCACAAACAGTGAACTATTCTTCTTTAGAGAGAGAGACGGGGAGAAAGAGTGTACGTGTGAACATTTAAAAGGGTGAGTGAATTAATGACGTCATGTTTCAAATCGGTTCCAAATTTCCACCCGGAGTACAGTAGCTCAGTCAGGCTGAGTAAAGACTTGGAAAAAGGGAGAAACACCCTTTGGAATGGCTTGAGTGATTTGCTTAGTCCAGTCAGTGTGCCCTAGAAACAAAAAAAATTGTGCATTTTGGGCAGGAGTGGGTAACTTCAGTCAT
Source organism: Danio albolineatus (assembly GCA_903798035.1). Lineage (NCBI taxonomy): Eukaryota > Metazoa > Chordata > Actinopteri > Cypriniformes > Danionidae > Danio > Danio albolineatus. The sequence continues at coordinate 2,406 of CAIGQQ010038113.1, forward strand.
GGGAAGCTAATGTGCTGTTGATTTCCATGTCATCCCTAATCCAACACATCTAAGAAAAGTATTATCTGTGTCCTTAAGATTGCTTGCAAACAACAGGCAAGTGTGTTTGTGTAGAGAAAGAGTGGAGAGGTCAACTGTCATCTATGAAAAATTCTGAAGTAAAACATTAGAAAGCGCACGATTTTCAATAGCGCTTGTTTTACAACTTAGGCACAGATCTAGAATCCAGATCTTGAAGAGACAGAAAATTCCTCTGGCACTGGATCATTTGAAAATTGTGTCTGCCAGCTTTTGAATGCCGTGTCAACAAGAGGAGTTGTCTATGAGCCTAGACATGGGCTAACCAATTAGCTGACAGATGCAGCTTTCTCCAGTGTTCATGTAAAGGCTCTTCCAAACTAGTGACCATTAAAGCCAATCACAGTCATGTCTATTGAGTGACCCATCATGAACACCCAAAAACTAAAATAATTCAAAAACATTATTCTCTCATTAAAGAAACTCAGTCTCATGAATAATAATTATACACTGGTGCATCATTGAATCCTCACAGCCCTATGTTACTTCATCACAAGTGATACCATCACTATATATTTTTTAAACCTGGAAGATAATATTAAGGGCAAAAGATATAAATTAGCCAGTTATTCCATAGCTAAAGATAACAGATGCTAATGTTGTTCAAAAATTAGTAGAGGGTTTCATGACCCCTTTTAAAGGGATAATTCTGTCCTTCATTTACCTCTGGGACATCTCTGTACCTCATTTGCCCACAAAACAGAAGTGTCAAACTCAGCTCCTGAAGGGCCACAGTACTCCATAGTTTAGCATAAACCTTAATAAATCTGGCAAATCAGGTAATTTGAGCTTATTGAAAAGTCACAGTACAGGTATGTGTGAAGCAGTGCAGGAAATAAACCAGGGATGGGAATCTGGTGAGATTCACAGTGATACATTGCCCTCTGAGTGGCATTTTGAACACAAAACATGTTCAAATTATGTCCTAATTAGTGTCGTTCTATAACAAAGTTCTCAAAACTGTCCACTTTCAAAAGGCCCTTCAGGATTAAACAATTGGGATGAAGGGACGTTGCCACCCCTGGTACTAATTAATATACTATGGTACTAATATGTGCATTTTAGGGCTAAACAAACAAAGCTGTGCATTTAGGACAGGGCAACACTGCACTGCACAAACACATATGATCAAACTCATCTGTCTGTCAATGTTATTTGAAAACCAAAGTAATGTGTGGTGGATCAGGACTAAAACTAAAATCTGCAGGGTTGTAGTCCTCAAAGAAGCGTGACACCTTTGATTTAAGCTGTTGTACCCCAAAACCGAGGTTTCCCATCCAGGTCCTGAAGTACCCCAACTTTGCACATTGTGTGCATATAATAAAACACACCAGATTCAATTCATCAACTTAGTTAAGACTCCAAGAGCAAAAATGGTTGTGTCACAGGAGGAAGACATCCAAATGTGAACTACTGGGGGTTTGCTTGAGGACCAAAGCCTTTTATTTCTTCTGTCATTGTATACTGATTTGTCTGCTTTGTTATTTGCTTCACTGTCAAACGTGCATGGTGCTATATTAGTAATGTAAACCTCTCTGTTTCTATATTTCTTAAGGTAAAACATGTCTTTGATTTGGCTCCTGCTGTATGTATGCACCCATGGCATTTCTGGCATGATATTATTTGGAGACATGGCTGGTAGGTAACGGTTTGCTTATTTTTGTATTGCAAACTTTTATTGCTTTAAGTGAAAAATAATTTAGTTATGTTAAAGTATAAGTTACGTTGTGCAGATCAAGACAGCACCCTCAGTGTGAGCATCCCTGTGGAACAGCCACTGCGCCCCCTACTTGGGGGAAGCATAGTAATCCCCTGCTACTTTCAGGACATCAACCTCCAGGACCCTAGCACCCTGACCTCCCCGACCAATGCCCCACTGTCCCAGCGAATTAAATGGAGTCACATTCAGAAGGGCAAAATATCCCTTATCCTGGTTGCTACTGAGGGTCAGGTGCAAGTTGAGAGAGAGTACATGGACAGGGTTCATCTAGTAAACTACCCCATAGTGCCAAGTGATGCTACCATTGAAGTCTCAGAACTCTGTTCCCATGATTCTGGCACCTACCGGTGTGAGGTCATGCAGGGGATTGACGATAACTATGATTCAGTGGAAATGCAAATACAAGGTACGGCACTTTAAATCAAGCTTAATTATTTAATGCATAAGTCGCTGAAAATGTCAGTTAAATGGGTAAAATCTTTACAGGTATTGTATTTCACTACCGAGCAATTTCTACCCGATACACATTAACTTTTGAAATGGCAAAAGCAGCCTGCATTCAGAACAGTGCTGTTATCGCAACTCCAGCACAGTTGCAAGCTGCCTATGATGATGGGTTCCATCAGTGTGATGCCGGCTGGCTTTCAGACCAAACCGTGAGGTAAGGAGAATTGTGATGAAGTATTTAAGTAAAATAATCAAAAGCCGCTTCAACTATTTAAAAGAAACAAACTCATAACTATAATAACATTGCATGCAATTCTACATAGATATCCTATCCATGAACCAAGGGAGCCTTGTTATGGAGACAAAGAAAATTTCCCAGGTGTTCGAACATATGGAGTCCGAGACATCAATGAAACCTATGATGTGTACTGTTTTGCAGAGAAAATGTCAGGTACCTCAGGCATTTCCAAAACTAGTTGTATCGTTTGTGTGATTTTACTGCTGTGTTTTTACTTTATGGATTCTCCTCATCACCTAGGCAGAGTGTTCTACTCCATGTCTGTGGAAAAGTTCACCTTTGCTGATGCTGAAGACCAATGTGCAAAGTTGGGAGCCCAATTAGCTACCACAGGGCAGCTGTACCTAGCATGGAAGACTGGCATGGATGTGTGCAACGCTGGCTGGCTAGCAGACAGGAGTGTGCGGTACCCTATAAACATAGCTAGACCCCAATGTGGTGGGGGGCTTTTGGGAGTGCGAACAGTTTACCTGTTTCCAAATCAGACTGGTTATCCATACCCAGACTCCCGCTATGATGCAATATGTTATGAAGGTAAGTACAGAAATTGTAATTCATATTCTAGATTTTTGAAAACTATGTTTGTTAAATAATTTACACATCCTAGCTCTTCATTAAAAGAACAATCTTGAAAAGATCAAAATGTAAACATTTATTTACTATAGTGGTGTTCCAACAGTAGAAAATGTAAATATTTTAAAGCATGTACCTTTTTATGGTAAAGTCTAAAAGGGATACAGCTGCAGATACTTGTACGCATGAATATAGCATAATTATTGTGACACTGTACTATAATAATTACTATACGTTACTGTGAAAGGTAGGCTTATAGGGCTGAGGTAGGGGTGGACACTGATAAAACACAAATAAATTATTGATAATTTTCATTATCTTCCAGTCTGAGTTGTATTCCTTCTAGCAGCAAGCTTTTTTATGATATTGAGTAGACTAAAAACTTCAGCATTCAATGATATCCAGGTCTTCTTATGGTAAAAAAAAACTCAGTTCTCACAACCACTCTGTTAATTATTTTGCAGATAAAGAAGATAAGGTCTTATTAAAGACCACACCATATCCAGAAATATACACTCCCACCGATTCTGTGTTAACAGTGGCTACAGTCACATCAAGCTCTTCAGATTATACAGAACAAGTGACCACTGAAGGAGAGGTTCGTGGCCAACTATTGACAGATGAGCCTTTTAACACAATAAGCACAGAAAGTCCTCTATCTCCACCTCTCAACATAACTGATGTTGAGGAAGACATCATCAATGTGGCCACAGCTCCACCTTTCCTGGAACATGAAATTTCCAGTGTCAATGTCACTGCTAGTAAGTGGACTTAACTTAATCCAATGTGTCTTGAGATGACCGCATTGCAATCAGTCACGTGCACAAATGAAGGACCTCATACAATTTAATAATTTAGTCAAAACAAGGACTTGCAAGAAGTTGCTGGGACATCATCAAATTTTTCTTTACTGATTTCCAAATCAGCTGTTAATTTCATGATAAGACAACAACTTCTTGAAAAGCCCCTTGTTAAATATGCTCATATTTTTCCTTGCCCTAGAAATTAAGGGAGTGGTATTCCACTATCGTGCTGACTCTAGGCGCTATGCTTACACCTTTGAGGAAGCACAAGTGGCTTGTCAGAAGCTGGGAGCAGTCATTGCCACTCCTGAGCTCCTTCAGGCTGCATATGAAGCTGGCCTTCATCAATGCAGTGCAGGTTGGCTACAGGATCAAACAGTAAGGTGAGCATATTTTTACAAAGTGCAGCCCTTGTATTTGTGTCTCTGGTGAATTAACTGGAATCAGGGCTCAGATATATGAATATTGACACATCCTATGTTTAGATATCCAATTGTGCATCCTCGAAAGAAATGCTCTGGTGATCGTGGGGATGTCCCTGGTGTACGCTCTTACAATGTTAGGCCTGCACATGAGCGGTATGGTGTGTATTGTTACATGGACCAAATAAAGGGTGAGTACCATTTCAAGTTATAAAGTCAATTCATGATAATACGATTAACACATTAATCTATGATCTCACTGTTTGGTGTGTATCCCTTAGGGGAGATCTTCCATGTGAGCTCACTAGCTGGCTTTACCTACTATGAAGCTGTTGCCCATTGCAGAAAACTGAATTCTACGCTTGCCTCAACTGGAGAACTCTACGCAGCATGGAATCAGGGTTTCCACAAGTGCAGCCCTGGATGGCTGGCTGACCGCAGTGTCCGATATCCTGTCCATAGCCCAGACTTCGATTGTGGTGGAAACATAACTGGAGTCCAGACAATTTATGCCCAACCAAACCAAACAGGCTCCCCCAATCCATACTCCAGATATGATGCATACTGTTTTAGAGGTATAACAGCTCAATGGATGTTTGCATGTGTTTGCAATGACAGGCAAGACAAGGTGTTGAGCTCAGATTCTTATTTGTTTTTCAGCAAATCTGTCTTTAGTGCTTGATGAAGATATGCTGAATGCTACACAGATTGTAAAGGATCTTAACATTACAGACATAACAACGTTGCTGAGACCTGGTATCAAATGTTTGATACTTCTGCTTGATACTGCTAACCTTGATTGCATTACTGTCATATTTAGGTGTGCTAACTTTAAATTATTTGTGTTACAGTTCATCCAACTGTCCCTCCCTTGTTTGTGGACATGTCTGGATCTGGATCTGGATATGAATCTGCATCTACATCTGGATCAGGCTCAGGCTCAGGCTCAGACTCAGATTCAGCCTCAGGCTCGGCATCAGGTGTTACTGATTCCAGTTCCCGTTACATATCAGGGAGCAGCATAGCCAGTGGTAGCGCATCCGGTTCTGGTCTAAGTGGTGATGGATCAGGCTTCCTTGTGAGATACCAAGAAGGTACAGGTGCACTCATGTGGTCTTCTGCCTCAGGTAGTGCTTCAGAGGCTAAAGACGGCAGTGGTAGCAGTATTATCATTACTTCAGGATTAGAATCAGGGGACCAAGAATCTGGAGAGGAGTCTGGAGACTATGAAGTGGCTAGTGGTCTTCCATCTGGACTTGGCAGTGGAATTAGTGGTTCAGGAACAAGCGGGTTCTTCAGTGGTGAAGAATCAAGTGGATCAGGCTTCTTCAGTGTGTCATTTGTAGACACAAAAATGATTGACCTTACTGCAAGAGCCTTTGGAGAGCAGGAATTGTCTGGCTTTTACACTGCTGTTAGTGGCTCTGGGTTTTCCTCTGGTACTGGATCAGGTTCTGGCTTTAAAACTGGCTCTGCCATTGGATTTGAATCAAGCTCTGCCTCTGCCTTTGGATCTGGTTCTGGCTTTGAATCTGGCTCAGCCATTGGATTTGAATCAAGTTCTGCCTCTGCTTTTGGATCTGGCTCTGCTTCTGGATTTGGATCTGGCTTTGTCTCTGAATTTGAGTCTATCTCTGCCTCTGGATTTGGATCTGGCTCTGCCTCTAGATTTGGATCTGGCTCTGCCTCTGGATTTGAATCTGGCCTTGCAACTGGATTTGAATCTAGCTCTGCCTCTGGATTTGAATCAAGCTCTGCTTCTGGATTTGGATCTTACTCTGCCATTGGGTTACAATCAAGCTCAGCATCTGGCTTTGAATCTGGCTCTGCCTCTGGAACATCAGGTTATCCCAGTAATTCTTTAGGTGAGGTGTCTGGACACATTCAGAGACAAGATGGAGAGATGATTATTTTTACAGATGATGAGGTCACTGAGCTGACGTTTAGACCCACAGCTGGAACAGAACAGGGTCGGGGATCAGTAGAGATCAGTGGTGAGGGCAGTACTCCAGAACATTATACTCAAGATTCCATATCAGTTTCAAGTAGTACTTCATATAAAACAGATGACCTTCTACCAGAAAGAGATGAGAAAATTAGTGTCACCATAGAGGCTTTTGATGTGACTGATAAATCACCTCTGATCACCACACCGACTAACATCCCTATACTCACCACTCCATCTTCAGCTTCACTACAAATGCCAAAATCTATGATAAATCCATCTGTTACTGAAGGTAATAACTTAAATATCTTACATTTGATTATTTTACCAGTGTACAAAATCTACATATTAACATTTGAAAATTAATATTATTATGTCTATCTTTGGCAGCTCCTTCTGACCCATGTGATCCAAATCCCTGTGGTCAAGGTTTATGCTCTTTACAAGATGGAGTTGCACAATGTCAGTGTCACTCAGGATTCAGTGGAGAAAACTGTTCAGTTTGTAAGTGAAAAGCCGTAGATAAAACATGTAAATGCATATTTTCATATCTTCACTTCCTTCATCTTACGGTCTTGTTACTACCTATTGGCAAAAAGAAGGGATAAAATCAAAAGCTATTTAATAACATTAAATTCTAAGCTTTTGGAGTGAATATATGTTGGTTTTTTACTACGACATTTAATGGGGACAAATTTTCCCTAACAAATATAGAGTGTATGAAGCAGTGAAATGCATAGGGTATATGTGAATTTAAATGCAAGTCACCCCTTTTAAAATCACCTTTCTCTTCTCTGTTTTCAGTGGTACAGGGATGTGCTGAGGGGTGGATGGAGTTCATGGGCAGCTGTTACATTCATTTTGATGAGCGTGAGACATGGACCAGTGCTGAGCAACACTGTCAAGAGCTAAACTCTCACCTAGTTAGCATATCTTCCCAACATGAACAAGAGTTCGTAAAAAGTGAGTTGAAAGTCATTTCTAATACAATTTTGTACCTTTTTTGTGATCTACATGAAAGTGATTGTGCATTTTTGTATCCTCTAGCTCAAGCTCAAGATTATCAGTGGATTGGGCTAAATGACAAGGATGTGCAAAATGAGTTCCGTTGGACAGATGGAAGTCCTTTGGTGAGACAAACTTTTTCTCTCATTCTTCCCAAATGAAGTGACATATTAGACCTGAGGCATCTGAATTATGTAACTGCTTCAACCAATGCAATTTATTTACAGGAATATGAAAACTGGAGACCCAATCAGCCAGATAATTACTTTAGCACAGGAGAAGATTGTGTTGTAATGATATGGCATGAGAATGGCCAGTGGAATGATGTACCTTGCAACTACCATCTTCCTTTCACGTGCAAGAGTGGACCTGGTAAGAAGAGGTGATAGACAAGAACTTCACCGCCAACACGATTAGATATGCGAGCCATAAATCTATCAAAATAGCTATATTCCAAGTCATTATTTTAATCATTATTTTGTAATATCATTATTAATTACTATTTCCAAAATTATTTTGCTATTATGTTTCACTCTTTTCACTGTAGTCACATGTTCAACGCCTCCTGAGGTGCAGAATGCCCGGATGCTTGGGAACAGCAAAGATCGCTACCCAGTTAATTCTTTCATTCGGTACCAGTGTAACAGTGGGTTCACACAGCGCCACCTTTCTGTGGTGCGCTGTTTACCAGATGGTCAGTGGGAAAAGCCTCGAGTGGAATGCATAAGGGGTAAGTATTTACAACAAGTACTAAAATACTACGTTTAAGGAGACTTGTGACCTAATGTAACCGGGTACTGGAAGATCCCAGATTCCCAGTACTGGAAGGAGTTGTGGCAGGAGTAGGTGGGGGTGGGTAACCACTGCTAAAATGTTATGCTTTGTGGAGTAAAGTTCCATTTCAAGTATCTAAGTAATTTGTTTTTACCTCTCTCAACAGACATAGAAAACAACAGGCTAAGGAAAAGAGCCCTCAATATACGTCCCAAGGCAGTCAACAGTCGGACGTGGAGGAAGGTCCTGTAAACAAAAACACACACACTTCAAAACATCCAGATGACTATTTTTAATAAAGATCATCTGTACAGAAGCCTTATTTACACAGAAGAAACCTCAAGAGAACAACCTAATGTATAATGACAAACTTCACTGTAGTCCACCCAGCTGATTGGTTTACAAGTTTATTGCTCAGAGCTCTGTTTTGGGGAGAAGAAAGATAGATATCTGGGTTTACTTAAATTATTTAAAACGAATAGTAATTCTCCATTTTTGTACAGATCAGTCACATGAAAGGATCTGATTTATGAAGAAAAGACAAAGAGTGCTCCTTGAGTTTTTAGTTTAAGCTATTATTATGTACATATCATTTAGTCCTTAAAAAAAAAATCAGGAATTATTCAAGGAAAGTATTCTGCATTAGTGCCAGTATTTAAAGGTTTCCCCCAGGTCATGAGGTGATGCTAATGCTTACTTGTATGAACATTACCTCACCAACAATAAGCATGGCTACATCCTAGTTTTTGATAAGCCAGCTTGGGCATTTCTGGTGATCTATCTGTTATCAAGATATCATTTTATACTGCCTTCAAGATCTGTCTCGGGTCAACAATCTGATACAAACAAACTATAAGCAGTGTTGCGCACTAGATGAGAAACACAGCATTCTACATAACTTTTTAAAAACTTAAACACTGCATTCTTTGAGTCTGTTGACATCTGTAGCGGTTGTCATCTTGGAAATCTTGTTTCATTTTTGAACTATTGCTAGAAGTATTTAACAGACTACGTAATGTTAGGTTTTACAATAATCATGCTATTAAAGCCACCTCCGAAAAGTGACGTTTCACTGGAAAATATCCAGCTGGATTATATTACTTCTGAAGAACTTTGGAATAGTCCATGCATACAGCAAACTTGCACAAACTGTGATCAGTGTCTATTTTTGGAGTGGTATACTTGTTGCTTACTGAATCTGGAGCAGTAAACTGCATACTCCAAGCAAGCACAGGACGTAAACATGACGTCAGATTGACATTGTACCCCAACGTCAGACAGACGTTGCATTTTGATTACTTTCCAACATAACTTAAAAACAACAGGTTATAGCTTGATGTTGTGTGAACGTTAACAATATGACGTCTACTAGATGTTGGATTTTAGTTGCCATGCCTGACGAATAAATGTCCTTATTGGATGTCAATATGAGGTTGGATTTTGGTTACTTACCAACACAACCTTAAATCAACAAAATGTCAATGTCATTTCACATTGTTATTGGATGTCAAAATAGCATTGTCCTTAAGCGATGGTGACCTAAATCTAACCTAATATTAACGTCTTATGACGTTGTGTGTCTGCTGGGCTTCCAAGAATGTTTTGGAAACAAAAGGTAAATTAATAGTCAACTCTATCATCATATGACATCACACTCTGCATATGAGTGGTGTCAATAGAACTGATAATGCAGCAAAAGCACAAAGGTATGTAATTCTAAACATAACCTCCAGAATTTTTTAAGGCCCTTCCCAGTGTGCATGGGTCTGTTTTGTATGCACTTTTACTATTGATTATAAAAACACCTTTTTCTTTTTTGTAGAAACACAGTTAGAGAACTGGGGCAGTTTTATTGCTTATAACTGTTGCACATTTTTGCATTTGGATGAATTAGGACCAAGCTTACTTTAGCTTAACTTTTAGGTGTATACATTTTCATGTGGCAACATTGGCCTTGCATTCTTTGTTATTTTTATACAATTTAAACACAAGGGGTTGTGGACAATATTAGTCCCAAAAGCATGCACAGATCTGCCAAAAATTGGAAATTTGGCTTATAATTTTCAAAATACAATACTGTGATTTTGGATGCAATCCTTACCTGGAATACTATTTAGGATATGTTGTATGCAAATTGAGACAAAGTCTAAAAACATTTAGATACAATGAACATGACAAAAGGCTTTAATGACCACAGCGGGACGCAATTACACTGAAGTACTGTAGTATTTCAAATTCTTTAATTAAGATGTCTTTTTTACTTGTCTTGTTGTTTGTTGTAGTTTAAATGTCTTGTTGTATCTTTGGTCACACTTTATTTTGATGGTCCGTTTGTTGAATTAAAGTTACATTGCAACTAATTCTCATTAGAATATAAGTAGACTGTTAGGTTGGGGTTGTGGTTGTGGTTGGGGTTAGGGTTAGGGTTAGTGTAAGTTGACATGTACTTGCAAAGTTTCTTATAGTCAGTTAAATGTCTGTTGAATCTCAGTATCAACAGATATTATGTAGACAGTCAACTAATACTCAAATGAACCATCGAAATAAAGTGTTACCGTATCTTTCTGTGAAAATGTGAAAGACAAATTCCCCAGCTTCTTCTAGATCAGCTTGCATAGTATACAAGTGTTTACTCAGATTAGAAAGACAGAATTTAATGTATACAGTAGCTGCATTGATAAAAATATATTTGTGACATTTTTGTCACTGACCATGCTGTAATTCAGTAGCATTTACTTCATGTGCAATCTATTCACCTTTTCTTAATTTATTAACTCACAAGGCAAGGTAATTCGACTTGGCCTTCATAATGAAGTCATAACAGTCTTTTAGAGTTTTGTACCTATCAAACTTTGTATATGTACCTATATGCAAATGAGTGAACAAGACAAGCTTTTACATGACCTAAAAATATGTTTACCCAATAAGCCATTACACAAATTTCCCTAACAGCATGTGTTTGACAGAATTGCTCTGCTCCCAGAAATATCTATCTTATTCATTTTGCATTCTGTCACCGTCAGCTCAATGCTGAGCTCATACATGTACCCCTGAAATAAACAAACTAAATGTGTGTGAATAAAGGTGTTTTTTGTATTTCATCATTTATTTTTTTAAAGGGCAGCTCTTTTCCACACAATGCTGGTTTTGTTGTAGTTTAGTGATAATTTGGTTCAGTTCTGAATGTCGTTGTAATTGTTATGATAATCCTGCAGCTAATCAGAAGTAGACGACTAGCTTTTATCCTTCTTAGACAACCCACACATCATTAATGTGAACCAAAATTTAGTTGAATAACCCTGATTTTCTTCTAAATATTTGACATTTTCTGAAGAAAAAAATAAACCATATAACATTATCACACTATTATAGAAAACTGAATGTAAATATGTTGCTCAAACCCATGCCTAAATCCAGTAAACCCAGAAAACTTAGCTGCAAAAGTTGAGCCAGGTCAGAAAGGGACGTGTGGACAACATGAATACCTTCTAAAAACTTAATTATACAGCAAACAACAAAGAACCTACTTCATAACATTTTCTCAGGAGGAAAGGAAAGCCTAAAGTGTATGAATATCCCTCTCTAACCGAAAACTGTGCATCTTTATGCGTTTAGCTAAGTGGAAAAACCAAACTGAGAAAACACTGCTGGCTTTTCATGTGCTTTTCCTCCCCCACCTTCCATCCATGTTTGGGAAGCAGGTATAAACGGGGCACATCCTTGACGCCAATGGATTATAAAGTAGCGATCGCCTCACAGCAGGAAGGTCGCTGGTTAATGCCCTGGCTGGGTCAGTTGGTATTTCGGTGTGGAGTTTGCATGTTATCCCTGTGTTCACGTGGGTTTCCTCCGGGTGCTCCAGTTTCCCCCACAAGTCCAAAGACGTGGTATAGGTGAATTGAGTAAGCTAAATTGTCCGTAGTGTATGTGTGTGAATGAGTGAATAATGGATGTTTCCCAGTAATGGGTTGGAGGTGGAAGGGCATCCGCTGTGTAAAACACATGCTGGATAAGTTGGCGGTTCATTCCATTGTGGTGACCCTAGATTAATAAAGAGACCAAGCCAAAAAGAAGATGAATGAATGAACTTTTCTATTGTTAATTTGTCTAATTGTAAATATTCTTTTTTCCATTTTTACCATTGACTTCTATATGGAGACCTTTAATTGAAATACTCCATAACAATAGAAAAGTTGCCAGATAAAATATTAATTAAAAAATAAGTAGCCACCATTGCATGAAAAGTAGACCGTGTTTAGAATAAATATTATAATTTTTAAAATGTCTCAAGTAAACACACATAAACAATATCTGTTGGTAAAAAAAACTATTTATTAACAGGAAATTGAGCGTTTTGGATGAAGATGTCTCATATAATAGTAAAAAGTCATGCATATAAATGCCATACCAGTAGATGTCACCGATTAACTTTTTTTTATCCATTAAATTGCTACATAATTCAAGTCATAAAGCCAGAAGTCATTGGATCATACATGTTTTTAAAGACCGACCCATCACCAAATTTACAATTTAGCCCTAAAACACGATTCACCATCAAAACCCCTTATGAAAATGAACCACTGTTTTACTACAAAAGAAGCCAAAACACATTTGCAATTAAACCACAAATTATAATCTAATCGTAGTTTAACCATATTTGTAATAAAACCGTAATACCCACAAAAAATAAAAATAAACATTGTTACCGCACTATTACTATAATAAAATCATGATTCATTTTCATAAGGGGTGGAACCAAAGTGAGCTTTAACCTTCATGTTTTAAGTTAAGAATAATTCAGTCAGCACTGATGTAATTTTGTCAAACAGTCGAAACATTTTAGAAGAATTTCACGGGATATCATATTGAACCAACATAGATATATAGATAGATGCCACATTCAATACCTCAAACACATCAACACTTTAGTCATCTTAGAACACTCAACATGCTCCTACTCACGATTAAAAACCAATTCATTTTGATAAACAGCTACCACATTGTGCAGCCTCATGTTGTAAAACTTCCATTTAAAGGGATTAATCACCTAAAAAGGGACATTTATGTCATAATTTACTCAGAATTACTCATGAATACATAATTTATTTGTTCCAAAACTGTTTAATTTTCTGCTGAACACCAACGGAGATATTATGAAGAATGTTGTTTCTACTATGGATGTCATTGGTTACAGTCTCCAACATTGTTCATAATATCTTGTTTTAACCCGGGCTCATTCTGAAAATGTACCCCTACTGTATACATTTCTGGAGAGCACCAAATACCTACCAGGAGATACTTTTTTTGCAGTTTTTGTTTTCACGAATACACCAGAGATGTACGCCCATGTGTATGCTATTTGACATTTCAAACTTCTCTCGCAAGTGCCATTCGTGCCTGCTGTTCTCACGCAAATCCACCAGAGGCTGCTGTCGACTGACTGAAACACAGATCGACTGATCCACTCTCCTCCTTCCCTAAACCCAACCAGTAGAGTTTTGGGTACATAATTTGGGATCTCCAGAAACGTATATAGGGCTACATTTCCAGAATGTGCCCGTTGTCTTGTTTTGTGTTCAACAGAAGAAAGACATTGCTAAAAGTTTAGAAATTACAAGGAAATGTTTATTTTTGGGAACTATCCCTTTAAATTCCAGAGTGTTTTTAAATATGTATAAACACAATATGGTATAGTCTGCTAATAGTTTATAAAAATCATCTGTTGAAGTCTTGTACATTGTTTGTTAAGTGTTTACCGACTCATTTTGTCCATTAGCATATGGTTTGATTTAGCACCCCATTAAAAAGACACTAATGGGGCATCTATGTATACATATCTACGTTAAATAAAGACACATACAGTAACAAACACAATATTATGATTCAGTAGTGTAGAAAAAATACTAAACTGTCCCATTTCACAGAAGTGTTTATACATATTACATGTCTTATACAGTTTACCAGTGGACTTTGTAGCAATACACGCCATGTTTTAAATGTTTGGGAGGAAAGCCAAAACTGCGCACTCCTGGTTCTGATGTACCACAGTTCATCCTGGGGTGAACGATTGGGTAACGTACACTACCATCAGCCAACCAGCCAGCGTCACACTGATCCAATCCCACAAACCTCCAGGCGGCGTATAGCTGGCCAACTTTAGCAATATGACCTCCGTCAGTCTGACAGGCCTCCACTGCCTCGCTGAAATTTAGTTTGATGGGATGTTGCAGAAAGTAGACCTCGCCTACAGTTGAAGAAAGATATAAGGTGACTTGTCATATCATGTTTAACTTGAATAGATACACAACCAGGGGTGCGTTTCCAAAAACCATCGTTAGCTAACTAAGGTCGCAAGTTCCATCGTTACAAACATAGTTCATTGATTTGGTGTTCTCTCAAATCCATTGTTCCAACAAATATTCACAAACTGCATCGCAAACTAGTATGCTTGCAACTACACCTGTAGAGCTGTAGTTAGAAGCATAGATCCTGGTTGTGTTCTATTGCCCGTTATCCCCCTATGCCCTATTTATTCAGAACATTCCAACATTCCATCTTGGAATGATTTAAAAAGAAAACATTAAAGTCATCTCTCTTGAGTGTAAGCTGCTTTCAAAGTATTTTTACAGTTTAGTTTTAGCGATCTTCATGTTGACACTTACGTTCCCTTCGTAGTGCACTTTGAAAACATTTATGCCATTTTGAACGCAGCCGTGGCTCATGAGGGAAGCTGTAGGTGACCTATTATTTAAAAGCAGAATTATGTCTCCAAAGCTTGTGAAAACAAAACTATAGCATACTTTAATGCTTTTAATTTATAGTGGGTTATTTATTAAGAAATAGCTCTGTATTGTACATAACGTGGGCCTGTTGTTTAGAACATTTCATATTGTTAAAGTAGACTTAAAAAAAATGAATAAACAAATAAATAAACAATATCCTACTTAATAGCAATGATAATAATAATGATACTAAAAATTCAGCTTTAAATGACTGGAATTATTATTTAATTAATAAATTTTATCTCAATTTACTACTATTTTGCAACGTTATGCCTTTTTTTCCTTCATACTTTATGTATAAAACGTCCCCATACAAATCAAGCATGAAATCAAAGTGAAATCATACAACTGACATATCAAGGCGAACAGCTTTAAAGCATATGCAAAATGGGAAAGAAAGACATTTATTATAATTAATCCTTGCTGGCAGGTTCATCCAATTTGTCAACATCAACAAATAGTCATCAAATAAAAACGTTTTTCAGAATGAAAATTACAGCCGCATGTACAGTAACTTGAGAAGAATCTACCAGGAAAAAATTTATGAAGCCAGAGCAGGAAAACTTATATAAATCTCCACTTGTCAGCATAAATAAGTTACCTCTTATAGAAGAAGTGAAGCAGAAGGCATCAAACCGGTCCAGATTTTTGTCTCGAATGCCATAGCTCCGTACACCAGCTGCCATGTTGGTGCCTCCACAGGCCTCTCGGGGCACTGAGACGGGATACTGAGCCGTCCCGTCAGTGAGCCATCCAGCGTTACACCAGTCCAGGCCTTCTTCCCAAGCAACAAACAGCTGTTCAAAGGTGGCCAGATGTGCGTCCTGCTTCTCACAGGCTTCTTTGGCCTCATGATAGTTCATCAGATAGCGCCCACTGGAGGAGTAATAGGGGAACACCACACCTGTGGAGCGTAAAATGACATATTGATGCATGTTCTTTATTTTGTTTTGAGAGTATTGTCAATTACATTTTGGACATTATGTTTTCTATAATATAATCTAAAAAATTGAAAATTATTTTTAAAATTAAAAGGCCAATTTATTTCCCAGGATTTGCTATTTATAGTTGGCTATATGTGTTTCAGCAAAACTGTCTGTTATATTCTGTAAACTTTTGAACAGAACGCTTTAAATCAGTGGTTCTCAAACTGTGGTACGCGTACCACTAGTGGTACACAAGCATCCTTCTAGTGGTAGCAGAGGAATCGCTGAATAATTAAAGTAAAAAATGAACCCACTTTTAACCCTTTGATGCGTACGATAACACAGATGTAATCAGTAAATTGATTTTAATAGGCTAAACCTTTTATTTAAGAGGCTGACAATAATAAATATTGTTAATTAGAAGAGTTAATCTGCCTCGTTTTTTAACTGTGCAGTGTTGTAGCAGCTTAATTAGGCCTACTACGCTACTGTACTTCAATACCAGTTATTATGGTGGTACTTGGAGAGACAATTTTTTTCTGAGGTGGTACTTGGTGAAAAAAGCTTGAGAACCACTGCTCTAATGACCATATTTTTATTTGAAACCTGGAAGACAGACATTTGTAGAATATTTTTTTTTTAAACATTTGCTCAAACCCTAATATATTTAAGAATTGCCAAGTGGCCACTCTTGTGTGTGTATGAGTGTGAATGTAATTGTTATTAAATGTAGGTTTTTTATGACTGACCTCGAAACTTCAGCTGCATGGTGACGCTCTCATCCTCCAGACCATCTATAATTTCGCACCGGTAGCGGCCGGTATCGTCGGACTGCAGCGGGTTGATGACGAGAGACGCGTCGCCCGGAGCGCTACGGCGGAGCCGCACGCGTCCTTTGAAGTCTCCGTAACTCCGGTGACGTGTGCCGATGGCTACCATGACGTCATGTTCCTGACCCTCGCCGTTCACGGGCTGCCAGAACCACTTGACCCGCGTCTTGCGGGGCGCACTGAGCGCGGGCTCGTAGCGGTAATGACACGGCAGAGTCACGTTACTGCCCTGAACAGCGGACACCAGAGTCTCCGGAGATTCAACATGAAGACGGATCTTGTGCAAGTAAACTAAAACAAACAATAAAAGAATGTGTGAATTTCTCATTTTATTTTATTTTATTGAAATATATTTTTTGATATAACACAGATTTAAAATAATAATAATAAAACTTAGTGCATTTTTGTAGCAAATAGCCTAGTCAACATTTAAAGCGGATCAATTCCTTTCATCAAAGTTGTTCTAAAACTATTGAACAATACCCATTCTTCACCCATGCAAGTCTTAATAAAACATTCTTTATTGGACTGAGTGGTTCCATGAAGAACCTTTAACATCCATTCCACAAATAGGCTATTCTTAAAATAATGATACCATCCTTTTAAGAACTCGGGGAACGAAAAAAGATTTTAGGCCAGCCTAGCCTATTGCATCACTGCGAAACCCCCTTTGGTTTTAACAAAAATCTTTATTTTTAAGTGCAACACAAAAATAAATAAACATACTCTCCCCGTTGCCGTTGCTGTTTCCATTTCCAACTATGTCCTGATAATAATAGCCATTGGAGAATCGCTGCGCAAAGCCTCCGTGGACCAGGTGAATAAGAAAAACCAGCAGATGGCGTAAAATCCACATATTCACGGTCTTTCCCAGTGTCCCGTACAACTGTGTCCAACTGGGTCCTTAAACCAAACCAAAAAACAATTCAAACGCAACATAATGTTAATCTAACTTATATTGGCGCATTTGCTTACTAAAATACAGTAATTTGATTTGCTCGTCATAGACTATATCATCAGCTTCTACAACATGAAGTTGCTGCTGAATAGACGAGAAACAAAAGTAAAAAGGATAGCTTACATCAAGCTATTAAGTATTACGCGACATACAAATTAGTTGTAGGACAGTAATAAAAGACAATAATAAAACTTCGGCAACAAATATTCGAATTAAAAACACAAATGGGCAAACTATAGCCGTACCGAGCCTACATCGATTCCTTTGGCAATATAGTCAGCGTTCACAGAATCGTTAACAAGTACATTTATCAAACATCGAAAGCATTTTCGCAACTTACCAATGTAAAATAGTTTGTCAGGCTCCTTTTGCTACAACTACTCTGTTCATCGTCCGAGGTGAAGAATAATAGGCGCTCTCTCTCTCTCCTTCCCTCTCTGTAATAATATTGTGGTGACGTCACTCAGGCATGTCTTTTGAAGTTCTCCAGCTCGCGAACAATAATAATTGTGGGGTCTACAAAGCAGTCAAGGGCTGCCGTCCATCATCACGGTATAATTTTACAGCACAAGGTGAGTTGATGGTTTCCCTAACCTGGAGCTCATGAGTTCAAGGTGGAAGCCAAAACATATACACTCATGTCTAGTTATTTGACACAAAAATCATCTATTCTTACTGAGCGCAGAGAATGTCCGGGTTAATAATACAGTTGGTAATAACAGACTGTCACATACATTTTACATTCCCAGTGCAGTGTTATAAATAATGCTTGTTTAAGTGAAACAAAAAACAAAAAACAAAAAAAGCTTACACAAATCCATTGTAACCACACATGCCCTGTAGTTATAAATGGTAATCAATGTGCCAAAAACTTCACTTCACTATGAACACTAATTCATTTTGGGATGCAAAATCTGTCAAATAAATGTATTTTTCTCCCATGCAAGAAACACAATCATTAAAAAAAAAGTCAGAGCTATGATGTAGTTTTTATGATGTAATTTATGATTCAAAAAGTTGAAATGAATACTTACTGACTTGAAATCATGACTACGTTTATATTGTGACATTAAAAATCATCCGTATGCAATAAAAAACATGAAATTATGGTTTAAAAGGCAAAATTGTGATTAAAAAGTGAAAATTAGGACAAACCCATTTAGCATTTTTTGGTTCCAGAAAAGTCTTTGTTGGTAAGCCAGGAAAGCTTTATTTATGAAAAAACTCCTCAATGTTTAGAGAATCTTTCAGGAACCTTTTATTTTCCCTTTAAGTTTTCAAAAAATCCTCCAACTTTCTGAGAAAGTTTTAGGCTAGAAAAAAGAATGTGTTTTCTTGGTTCCTGTATAATAAACTGGAAACTGATGTTGTTGTGTTTGACTGAAAAAATAAACATAAAATTATGACATGTTACTAATACGAGTTAATTATATCCAAAGTGGTGTCAAATCAATGAGCTCACAAGTCATTGAGCCATCATTTCAATTTGATTTCTAATTAAATTTGTTAAAATAAAAATCATCAATCATTCATTTTCTTTTCGGCTTAGTCCCTTTATTAATCCGGGGTCGCCACAGCGAAATGAACCGCCAACTTATCCAGCATTTTTTTTACGCAGCGGATGCCCTTCCAGCTGCAACCCCTCTCTGGGAAACATCCATACACACTCACTCACAAACACACACTATGGACAATTTAGCTCACCCAATTCACCTATACCGCATGTCTTTGGACTGTGGGGGAAACCGGAGCACCCGGAGGAAACCCACGCAACCACGGGGAGAACATGCAAACTCTACACAGAAATGCCAACTGACCCAGCCGAGGTTCGAACCAGCGACCTTCTTGCTGCGAGGCGATCGTGCTACCCACTAGGCCACCGTGGCTGCCAAAAAACTTCATGACTGTCATAATTTTGTTCTTGTCTGATTGCTGTTACAGTTGAGAACTCTGCAATTCATTCAAGTTTTAATGATTTTTAGAACAATATTTTTTATCATCTTTGGTGAGGACAGGCCTCAAGACTGTAAAAAAAGTATTATATCTTGATTAGATAAATATTTGACCTTTTTTTCACAGCAATCAAAAAAATGTCAAAAAAATTCCCCAGAAACATGACTGCTGACCTTTGGCTGAGGTCTGAAAAAAAGACTGCTATGGGAAAAGGCAGTGGCTATAATTCCACTTCTCCTCAGCAAAACCCCCAAATGTGTACTAATTTTCCAAAGTCAATAGCTGAGTAAAGTATCCGCAGATGTGAATTTTTCCTCTTACTTGTGATCACCTGGGATTGAAGATTTTGTAGGTCTCTGTCAGCACACCTCTGTCCAGCAGCCAGGAGTTCTTATCTTTTATTTCTTCCACAAATTCTGACCTTTTCCCTTGTTATTTAGTGCTACAGTTGATGGGAGATCTAAATCACTTATATGAAAGAGGAAAGAACTGTTAGGCGGCCTTTGGAAGGGCCAGGATGTTGGACTGACAGCATCACTCAGTATTGTGACCCCTAAATGTACAGCGCCATCCTTTGTAGTTCATTTTCAGTCACATTTACCATAAACAAGCTATCGAGATACCTTATTTATAAAATGAGAAAATGTGGACGTGTCGGTGTTGAATGTGTCTTGAATATATTTTAGCGGAACAAATAATTAATAATTAAAAACAGATCATTTTGAAAAGATATCACTCCAGTTAGCATTGGTGAAAAATGTAGGGTAGGGATGTAGGGAGGGTTTGTCAGATAATTAGGGATATTACTAATAGGAGCTAAATTTAAAAGCTATATACATGGTTCCATAAACAGTTCTAAGAATACACTACGTGACAAAAGTCCTGTCATTGATCCCATTTGTTAGAGCAACAAATAATAACTTGATTTCTAGTTGGTCATTTGGAAAATTCAATTAAATTCACCTTTATTTGTATAGCGCTTTTACAATGTAGATTGTGTCAAAGCAGCTTCACATAGAAGGTTATAAAAGTGTCAGAAGGTAGATTTTTTCTGATAAATCATCTGTTGAACTGCATCCCAATCATCACAAATACTGCAGAAGACCTAGGCTATTGGAACCCACAGGGACCTAAGATACTCACAGTCAAGTTTGGTGAAGGAAAAATCATGGTTTGGGGTTACATTCAGTATGGGGCCGTGCGAGAGATCTGAAAAGTGGATGGCAATATTAACAGAGGTATCAAGACACTTGTGCTGCCCATTACATTACAAACCACAAGAGAGGGAAAATTCTTCAACAGGATAGCACTCCTTGTAATACTTCAGCCTCCACATCAAAGTTCCTGAAATCAAAGAAAGTCAAGGTGCTCCAGCATTGGCCAGCCCAGTCACCAGACATGAACATTATTGAGCATGTCTGGGATAAGATGAAGGAGAAGGCATTGAAGATGAAGAAACTTGATAAACTTTAGGAGTCCTGCAAGAACGCTTTCTTTGCCGTTCTAGATGACTATTAATAAGTTATCTGAGTCATTGCAGAGATGTATGGATGCAGTCCTCCAAGCTCATGGGAGTCATACACAGTTATAATTCTTTTTCCACTGCACCATGACTTTATATCCTATACTGTACATTATTTCTGTTAACTGACAAGACTTTTGTCAAGCGCAAACTAGAGGCCTTTGCCTTTCATAGCCACTTTAGTTACTAAATAAGCAACTAGAAGTTATTATTTGTTGGTCCTTATCAACTAATCAAGTTATCATTTGTTGCTCCTAAAACTTGGATAGGCAATAAGACTTGTCAGGTATATATACTGAGCCAGTTGTATTTGTATGTAAACCTGGTATGGTGCACATCATGCTGTGCCGTGCTGGTAGAGCAAGAGTGCGTGTGACATCACCACTCTGCTGCCAAGGCTGCCAGTTTCTCCAAAGCCAGCCGAGTTTCTGTTATTTAATGAAACTTCAAAAACAGAAATAACTTGTCATTGTTCATACTACTGTTTACTTTACGCTTGTGTTACTCAGGCGATGACTGGCACATTTGTATTACGTTTCAGAAAGCTCCAATGTTGGCATCATAGGGTAAAACTATATCATATCTATGCTGACTGGCCCTGATCAACACAGAACGGAACAGTTAAGCAAAGAAATCAGCCCAATAAAGGAAAAGTGGCTAAAGAGTGCCCCAAAAAAGGGTTAATACCAGTATATGGAGGTATTTGAAAGTGATCAATGTTCTTAGATACCTTTTGTGTGCTTCAAAATATGTAACTGATGAAATATGCTTAGCATCATGTTAGCATAATGTCAAACAGGACTTTAATTTTTTAAAAAAAACAATTTAGGTAAATCTCTACAATTAATTTTGATCTCCACTATATGTGTCTGAATAGTTGTTTCAGACTTTAAAGGTAAGAATTAACATCTCATCTACAGTCAAACAATTGGTTGATGTTACAAATAACTGTACCGCAAGCTTATAATTTGTAGTAGTTTGTTTTTAGTTCTTTTTAATGTAAGATTCCAAAACTGTGCAACCCATAATTAGATTCCTGAAGTCGTGTTTGACGAAAGACTGAAATGACTGAATTTTGCCTTCAAAATTTCATAGCACTTCACATGACCTACAGTTTTACGATTCTGAAAAGCTTTAAAAAAATAAAAATTCAAATAATAAAAAAAACATTAAAAATAGAATAGCGTACACGGGTGTAGCAGAAATCAACATGACTGTCAGAAAATAATTTCAATTAATTACCAATTTTACCCCTGCCTTGTAGAGGATGGGGTGCCACAGTGAGAGCATTTGATTGGTCAGAGGATTTTTTAAAAATTGGTCAGAGGATCTGATGCAGTAATGTCATAAGATTTGTAAAGTAAAAAATTGTAGACTACATTTTAAATGCTTATATCTTCTAAACAGTAATTTCTTCGTTTTGGAGCACACTTATATAACATATTAGCCTACATAATGATAACCTATTTGAGACTAAAAACCTTGATTTCTCGAGGACTTTAAAGGGAATTGTAATTCATAGATTGCTAATAGCCTAGAAAGATTACGAACGACTGTTCTGACCACAAGTTACCACCTTTAAAGACAAAGAAAGAGAGCGAGTAGATTTGCACGTCCCTACACAGATGCTCAGCGGCGCATGTAAAGATCTCCGTCTATTATTATTTGTCCCACAGCTGAGATGAAAGGCTCGCCTGAGGCAAGGAACGCCAAGACCCTTTCCAAAACTGAAGGCTTCACAGAAAAAAAATCTGCAAAAACATTGTACCCTAATTGTTTGCGCAAAATGAATAGGACTAGAAACGTTATAAGTATATGTTTGGATTCTCTAAAAGCACTTGTCAGTAGCAGCCTGCGAAAGCCCACAGTAAAACTCTCTTCTATTTTTTCGGAATAAGTTTACATTTAAATCAGATTTTAAACATCATATAAATAAATGGCTTGGTTGAAAAGTCAATCTTGGAACAATGTCCGCGATTTCAAAAGTTTTCTTGTTATGAATGGCTATTGTAGGGAATGGAATTCAGCCATTTTGTGGGTTTTTGATTTATTTATTTTGGCAGCTTCCATCAAACAAACTCCCGCAGTGAAACTCTAGTAATAGGCCTACTTGTGCTTGTGTTGATGATTTTGACACGAAGGGTGAATTTTTAAAACGCTGACCCAATTTACGACCCTCATAAACTTGTCAAGTGAACGAGGCGAAATTTCCTTTGTCGAAATGTTATTAGAAAGCAAAGAATGTTTGCTCTTAACAAAATGCTTGCCACAAAAGGCCACCTCTTCAAAAATAGCCTTGTTTTTCCACAGAAGAATCCTTCCTGGCATTGCCCATCGGGTTCTGCTGTTTTCCTGCTATTCTTTCGACTATCACTGATGCCTTCCTGCTTTGAGCCTTTAAAGCCTGTCTATTAGTCAATAATCACCGAAGAGACACTGCACGGGAAAAATATACACTTAAAATAATATTTAAGCTCAATAAAAATAACTGATTGTTAATTTGATCATAATCATCAACCTAAAATCTTCCAATTTTATTCTTTTAATATCTGTATTGTTTTAAATGATCATTGCTATTATAATTTTTTTAATACAACACAGACACAAACGTTAATCCTCATTCAAATATATATATTTTCTATATCCATTAAAATTAAATGTTTAATTCATGTTTAATTCTCAAATGTATTATATTGTGAATATTTCCATGAATATTTCCACCTTGCCCGTCGATGACTGCATGAGTACTCATAACAAGACACGACATGATTCATAGACCGTAAATATCTATATATTCTTTATTTCTTTCTACAGTTGAAAACATGAGGAAATTATTTCAAGAGATACCAAGGAAATGCATCTAAACAACCTGAACACAAGAATAGTGCTACAGTATGAGGCAATTAAAAATAATACAAAAAAGAAAAAGCACACTGAATAGAAATAAAGTCCTTTACTGCAATGAATATGACTCAATCGAAAGCAAACATGCAGCCTAAATCATGCTGGATTATAAGAATATTCTTCAGTGTTTGTTACCTTGAAAACCACTTCAAATCTCTACAGAAAATACTGCTCGTATATTTTCTCCTTAAGCTCCATTAATATTAAATTCGTATTAATACTCATATCATATTGCACAAGCCCAAAAGTGTAAATTTATTCGAGTGGATGCGTCGGGGCCGAGGGGGGATTACAATCATTTTGAAAACATTATGGAAATTGGATGGTCATATTCCAGAATCAGTGCCACCGTAGAAATTATCTTGAAATTAGATTAGCTGGCATTATGCATCTCATTATGCGACTGGAACGTCAAAGCTTATACTGTAAATGTGTGGCCCTTAAAAAACATGAGAAAAAATGAGATTGCTTTGGCTTTTAAAGGTGTTTTTGTTTGTACCAGAATTAATTTGTTATAAAATTATGCTAAAACAAAAATCTAATAATAAATTCAGTAGCACACTGCAATTGATTCAACTGCACCTGAGATCTGAGGCACCAAAATCAAATGAAATCATCAAATAGCAATAATAATAGACAATTGAGTGTCACATTTTATATGTAGTTGAGGTTGTAATAAAAAAAAAAGCTATGCCGTATTTTCCAGAATATAAGTCACAGTTTTTATATCATCACTTCAGGGTAATTAACAACAACAAAAAAGTTAGCAAAAATTTTAACTGAAAGTTTCCAAGACACTATTTAATTAGATTTAAAATTTTAAATATTTATATTTTTAACAATATCAGTGTTTTAATTTAGAAGAGTTAGAAAATCAATATTTGATGGAATAACCCTGATTTCTTTTTAATCACAACAAATTAAAACATTATTTTGACCCTTTTGACCCATATATATTTTTAACAATGTTGTAGAATAAAACTAATTAAAACAAATATATATATATATCTATATATATCTATATATATCTATATATATATATATATATATATATATATATATATATATATATATATATATATATATA
>CAIGQQ010038113.1:55140-68066 GCA_903798035.1 Danio albolineatus
ATATATATATATATATATTGTGAACTTGCAATTTCAAGCTATTAATGTAAAGTTCTAAAAAAAATCTCACGTCACAGTCACAATGGATTAAATCATATATTTATTTTAACAGTTTAACAGCTTTCACTAATAACATTGTCTTGTCATTGATATAATCTCCATATAAAGCATTAAGTTATTTTTTAAAAGATGTTTGACAATTCTTTTTTGATCAATTTTTTGATACAGCCACCAGTTTCCACCAATTGTGAAACTATTGATATTCATAAGAAGCAAAGCGGTTTCATAACTAAAAGACAACTGCTCTCTCTGTTTCAGCTGCAGAGTTAATACAGAATATGAACGTGATCTTACTTTTCAAAGTTTTAATAGAAAGCTGAATGATTGTCATTTAATAAGACTTTGTGGGTGTTTGAATTATTATGATCATATAGGTAATCAATCTTTCTACAAGTTAGCTTGAAGGCACAAAAGTGACACCCGTCAGCATTACATTTTAGACTATTTTGAAGCAAACAGTCCCTTTACAAACACATTTGATGTGCGACTATTATGATTATGGTCTGCCAAAAAATCCCTACATATTTTAACTACGAGAACCAAAATGAACAGTTCAAAACTGAAAATAACAGAAGGGTTCAAAACCATGAAACCACTCGCTCTCTCATTTCAAGTAGCTGAAACGTCACTCGAGTGACTCATTTAAAAAAGAAACCCAACCTGATCAAAATCTCAAGTGTGCAACAATTATCTTAGAAGTATTAACGTTTAAAAGTTGGGAAGGGCTTTGGAAGTGAGTCATCATCAGATTGAGGAGTCATTCAGCTACAATCTGCTGAGCAGATCACACATAGACACACACACACTTGGCCAACTAAAGAGCCCTTGAGTGTCGTATTAGTAACAGGTGCAAAACAAAAACAACAGACTGGAGAACAACCAAAACACCGTACCGTGCATGTGACTGCATGCAAACGCAAGAACACACCTAAAAGCTGTATCCTATAGTTTGATCTAAAATGACAGGAAGTACTCATTCAACTATCAACATTTACAGCATTTACAACAAACTATATGTTGTAGGTTTCTATTTTTTAACATCTTTGAGATATTCAAGTATCTGGTGAAATTGTGTCCATATCGCAATGTATATCGCAGAATGAGAGAATGTTAGATTTTTCCGATATCATGCAGCCCTGGTCTATCAGAAAAGAATTAGTAGATTTGGTTGCACTGTACCAGTTTCTGACCAGCACCAGTAGCAGAGGAATTCATGGTGTATGCCAATTTTCTAGTTTTGAGCATGTTAACAGCCCCAAAAATAATTATGAAATATAAAACTAATTAAATAACAATCATGAAAATATTTAAATATTTAATAATTAGGTGTTATTATACCACGAAGGCCTAGTGGGTAGCACGATCGCCTCACAGCAAGAAGGTCGCTGGTTTGAGCATCGGCTGGGTCAGTTGGCATTTCTGTGTATAGTTTGCATGTTCTACCCGTGGTTGTGTGGGTTTCCTCTGGGTGCTCTGGTTTCCCCCACAGTCCAAAGACATGCGGTATAGGTGAATTGGGTGAGCTAAATTGTCCATAGTGTATGTTTGTGAATGAGTGTGTATGGATGTTTCCCAGAGATAGGTTGCAGCTGGAAGGGCATCCGCTGTGTAAAACAAATGCTGGATAAGTTAGGGGTTCATTCCGCTGTGGCGACCCCGGATTAATAAAAGGACTAAACCGAAAAGAAAATGAATGAATGAATGTTACTATATTTATTACCATGGCCCTATAACTTGACACTGGTCTGTCTGAATCTGCATAGAACATCCATATCTTGTTACAGAAAATATTTACTGTTAAAAATAGATGAACTCTGTCTAAGTACTGATCTGTGTTACAACCATTGTGTATATTTAGAAGTGCTTATTACAGCATTGGAACTTTACACTTTACACTAAAGGTGTCCTGGATCTGTACCTCCATGATTACTGGTGTGAATATGCACTTGTGTTTGTGTGTGTTACTATTCAGTGCTTTCTCAGCTATGCGGCCATTCACACATCATTTAAGATGCTATCAAGGAGCCCTGGGGAACACAGTGTTCCAAACCTCATGTACTCACGTCGCTAAATCCCACATAAAAAAAATAAAAATACTCCCAGAACAGCTTGATACACTGAAGGAAACAGTATGAACTTCTTAATGATCAAGCCAATGAACAGTGCACACAAGAAACACACTGTATTCTGACCAGAAGTAAACTAAACTGAAAGTAAAAGGTCAGTGAGTCTGCATCTTCAGGTGAGATTTCAATACAGGCATTTCTACAGAACAACACAGCCATCTGTTCTTAAAAATAACCCACAAAGACTAAAAATACACTCTGACGTACAGAGAAAACAGCCTTTCTCTAAGGCAACGCAAATAGGCTTATATTAATCCTACTTGGAAATGCTATAATGCAAAGCCATAATATTTTGACATGCTCAAGCCACAGATACGAAATCAACATTAATCGTGCAAGCAGCAAAGCAAATCTGTTCAGAATCTAGCAACCAAAAAACTTCTCAAAAGTGATGGAATATGTGCTTTTAAAAATTAAACGCAGCAGATTGGAAAATGGAGCATGAAACCGAGATGGAGCGATATCATGAGAAATGCCATGTTGAGCTGCTATGAATGAAACATTGATTAGGGCTTATTGAAATTTAATCACAGGAGAAGCAGCCCTCATTGGACTGCTATTAGAAGTAGCGTCGTCAGGACAAACGAGCCCATCGCCGGAGGGGAAGACCCCGCTGCCAGATGGCACGGGCCACACGACAGCTTTTCAATGGCTCGCAAACACATTCTCGCAAAAGAGAGCAAGTGAAAAGCGGGAGGCTGTGTGGCCGCTATAATTAGCGTATCGTCAGCTGACCTGAGAGGCCTGTGTTGTGCTTTTTTCTATTGAAAGGAATCTATATTTGCTGATTTTAAGCAGTTTTTGATAATGAAGGTAGGTCTGATAGAATGCTTGAGAACGTAGCTGCCATCTAAAACGATTTAATTTCTCTGTTCGATAACTGAGACAAATAGTTCAGTCAACTTTTTGAGATTAACCTTGTTTTCAATTACTCACTCTCAACTAGGTATGGGACAATAATTAGTTTTGAGATTTACCACAGTTTGGAAAAATCAAGATTATAAAACTGCTAGAATTTTGTCTAATGTATATTCAAGGTTTTTTTTATCATATAAATTTTTAATTGTGTTGTAAAAAAATCTGTGTTTTTGAAACTAATGAAGATAGCAGAAGTCAATGATTTATTTTAATTATTTAGCCTGACATGTTTACTGTTCCAAATTATAAATGTTTCCTAAAATAAAATATATTATGTTGAGTGGGGAAAAAAGTTGTTGTTTTTTTCTACCCAGACATTTAAAAAGAACGTATTTTAGAGCAGTATCATAGTGATAGTAATAGTGATATTTTTATTCAAGGTTATCATACAATCAGTATCTTATACCGGCCCATCACATGTTGTTCAACATTGGCACAATTTAGGCAGGTTGTTATTTTATATTTCTCTGCAGATGTCAAACCTTATCAAAGCACTGATAAAAACAAGCATACCCTTTTTTTTGCTTAGAAATTGCTAAAGAAAGATAATTTCAAAGAAATTTAATGTAACTAAATTAAACAGAGATTAAAGTAGAAAAACAGAATCATTTTGTAAAATGCTAGCTTTGTTAAAAGCTAGCTCTGTGCAACTCTTACATGGTCGCTCACTGAAGTTAAGCAATGCTGCGCCCGGTCAGTACCTGGATCGGACACCCCATGAGAAAGCTGGTGTTAGTGAGGCCAACAGGGGGCACTCAACCTGCGGCCTGTGTGGGTCCTACCGCCCCAGTAAAGTGAAGGGGACTCTATACTGCTCAGTGAGCAACGTCTTTCGGATGAGACATTAAATCGATGTCCTAACTCTCTGTTTTCATTAAAAATCCCAGGATGTTCTTCGAAAAAGAGTAGGGGTTTAACCTCGGCATCCTGACTAGATCTGCCCATTGGCCTTTGTTCATCATGGCCTCCTAACCATCCCCATATCATAATTGGCTTCATTACTCTGTCTCCTCCCCACCTAGCGGGTGTGCAGTCTGACGCAATATGGCTGCCATCGCATCATCCAGGTGGATGCTGCGCACTGGTGGTGGAGGAGGAGATCCCCCCATTATGTACAGTGCTTTGAGTGTCTAGAAAATCGTTATATAAATGTAAGGAATAATAATTATTATTAAAACACTATTAAAAGTTCCTGTAAAATATAAAAACATTGTGTAAACAGTGTATTATTTGAATATACAAACACTCAAATTTTATGATTTGTTAAAGATCAGTAGGTACAGATTATGATCAACATCTTTGACACTGAGCTTGACATGATGGCATATTTGAATATGCAAAAGTAAACATGATTTCAGACTTGCATGTGGATAATTTTCAATGAATAAATCACAAAATGTGGTCTTTTTTAATGTTTAATATAACATCATGGGGGTATTTTATAATATGAGATTATAAGAGAAAATAGTCCACAAGTCATACAACTTTTTATTATTCAAGCTACCACCATTCACTTTAATTAAACAGAAACGAACAGCATGAACATTCTGCTGAACATCTGCTTTTTACTTGGACTACAAAAATCACACAGGCTTTGAAAAAACACATCAAAAAAAAGAGTCAACGATGAACAAAATCTCAGTGTGAACTGTTTGTTTAACTCCATCTACACATCCCTGGGTGCCAATTTCATCACTTAAAGTGTGAACAAGGAAGATGAAGGAGGTGGAAACTCCACGGAAAACACTCTGACATGGAAAACTCTCTGGAGCACAACCACAAACCAATCAAAAAGCAGCCAACTCAACAGGAAACATGATGAATTTGCCAAAGTTTGCTCGAACCTGTCGTGCTGCACTGGTTATTAGTGGCAGGAAGTGTCCTGGCCTACGCACGCAGCATACTAAAAAGTGACCACATTCAAGGGAGGTGACTCAGTGATTTGGTCACTTGAGCCACACCTACAGACTGGAGCCAGATCATGGCCTGAAGCTCAACGACAGATAGGGAAGGGTGTTCTTAAACAGAGAACAACATCAGGATGGACCAAAATGGATAATCATGCCAAATCCATTACACAAAGTCAAACTATTCAACTCTAGACATTACCAAACAATACATATTAGGTCATTTTTAATGTTAAGCCTCCCTTTGGCCATCCAAGATGTAAAAGGCTCATTTGTCTGTAGTATATTAAAGAATATTTTTACTGAAGCTGTAGATTTGTAAAATGAAAATCAGCAGTTTTGAGAGTCATAATGAATACATACAGGCAAAACAAAAATAATATATGTGGATCGAGATGACACTGTGGTATTTTGAAGCAAAACAATCAGTCTGTGCAATAAACTAAACATTATTTACATTTAGGATGTGCACCAGATTGTTGTGAATGTGCTCAGGAGCATTTGCTGTGGATTAAAAGTAAAAGATTTGAAATTGCATGCAATCAATGTCATCAGGATCTACTGGTATTGGTCCCACTTTATATTAAGTGGCATTAACTGTACCTTATTGTGTTCATATTGTATATTATGATACTTATTGTGCTATTGAAGTGGGATATGGGTTTAGGAATGTGTTTTGAATGTGTTTTGATGATATAGGTAAGTGGGTGTGGGTTACGTGGTTTTATATATGTAATAACAGAAATTAATTACAGTTGTAATAACATGCAGACAATTTTTTAAAAATAGTATACAATGTAAAAACATATACATGCATAAGTGCATTGTAATAAATTATTAGTTTATATATAAGTACATAGTAGTTAATACCACTTCATATAAAGTGGGGCCTATTTTAGTGTTCCCTGTAAATGTTTTGTCTGTACATTTTACAAGTTAGATTTATTTTATTTTCAGAATTTTCCCTTTAACACAAGAGTTGGCAAGGCATGAAATTGTAGCTCAATGCTCTTCCACATCTGACCAGGCAGCTATAAAAGTATCAAGCCTGTGGGTCACCAGCAGTAACGTTAATGGAATAAAATCAGGACATGATGTTTTTGTATACAAAAGTACAACAACGAGACAAAGAAATACAGCCCAAAGCATTAAACGCAAGTACAGACACGAATAATATACATTTTGAGAGACATCAACAAAGGACTTTACATAATGTGAAGACGCCAAGACTTGTTTACAAAACGATAGCGTAGGAATGTACACTAGAAACCATTCATTCATTACCAAATGTATGAAACTAAAAACTCTGCATATATAAGATAAATATATTAATGGAATACGCTGTTTGGTACTTTGACAATTTAAATAAATTATCTTAAAATAATCAAGAAGCGACTTAAACTTGCTTTGTTTTGAATTGTAGTTTGCCATGCTGTGTCGACAGCGCTCAAAGCACAGACGAAAACAAAAACACTCACCGCTCGCTGTGGAGACAGAAACAGCCAGAAAACACGCAGCAAGAAGTGGGAAACTAGCAAACAAGCGCGATAAAGTTCTCATTGTGTCGAAATGTAGTTCTGCAATGAACTTCTCGTCGGTCTCAAGAGTCGTTCGGTGTGAATCCGTTTCGCCGTTATGACTACAGGCAAGATTAAATGCGAGAAGGACAATATGTGCGCTCCCACGTGTATCTCCGCTCTCGGCCAATTACGTGCTGTTTTTAAATAAAGCCCCGCCTCTGACCACGCCTCTCTCGGGGTTGTTATTAGCGTGAATAACGGTGTGCTGCTAGATTGACTTGATAGTGTAAACAAAACAGCTCGGTTGGATTACAGAACGAGAAACCATTTATTGGGTTCAGGCATTTCCCATGTTTAAAGGGGGAGTTACAAATGGTAACTAATGGTTATTAAAAATAAGCTAGCCCTAATCATAAAAGATAACCATTAGGGGAGCAATAAACATACATTTTTCTTTAGGTTGTTGTAATTATATATACACATGTAAAGAAAGAAAGAAAGAAAGTAAGTAAGAAAGAAAGAACTTTTAGTACAAAATAACTACATGGTTTCTCAAATAGCATTTCTGCATCATTAAAAATAAAAAGCCAAACCTTAACCAAAAACATTGTGGAAGCATTTATGTTTTTTGAGAAAATGTGATGGAAAATAGTAAAATTTGTTACC
Source organism: Danio albolineatus (assembly GCA_903798035.1). Taxonomy (NCBI): domain Eukaryota; kingdom Metazoa; phylum Chordata; class Actinopteri; order Cypriniformes; family Danionidae; genus Danio; species Danio albolineatus. The sequence continues at coordinate 62,338 of CAIGQQ010038113.1, forward strand.
AATTGCTATTATTTCATCTTCTTGCATACAGTATAAATCTGAAGTCATTGTTTGAGCATTCTGTTGTTATTAAGAGTAATAACAGTTCAGAAATAATAAAAAATAATAATAACAGGATAATAAAAATGTCAAATATTTCCTTAATATTTATCATGTCATTCCAAAACCTTTTCATGATTAAGAACCATTTGTTTTTTCACTTTAAAAATGCTATAAAGGTTAACAGAGAAGGTTTCCAATTCCCCAAAACACCAAACATTAACCAAGATTATCATGAAAACATTATAAGATGTTACAGAAAATATCAATGATGTTTCTTAGCTTTCGCTCTTGTCATACCTCATAAACTAACAGTGAATTTCAGTTCCACTATATAAAATGCACTATAAAAAAATAAAATCTTCTCAACTTCTTTTAAAAATATATATATATTTTTTTTTTTTGGTATTTTTTGTGTTACAATTGTTTATTTTAACAGCCTGACACTGTGTGGTTAGATTCTGCAACTAAAATGAAATGTTTTGCTTTATGATAATAAAAAACACAATGGGCATAACCACACTTTGATATAAAGCAATGCAGCATTCATGCAAAGGCAGTAATTAAGCTTTGTAAGGTTAAGATAGTGGGTGTGTTGTGCTGGCAGAAATGCATTTATGCACTCGGGTCGATGCAAAGTGTGGGTGTTGGTCAGTTGCTGATTATTGGTGATGTTTTATGCTGAAAATACACTTTTCTTTTGCCTTTGTGTATCTAAGCAAAGCTTCAAGACAATGCATATCAGAAAATCCAGTATATAAAAAAGGCTATAATAATAAATAACTTCAGACGCTTTCATAAAGTCAAAACATTCAAGGAGACCTATTGTCCATGCAACACTAGATTCCACTTGATGCATAATGAAAAATGGTCTCTCTTGGCTCTGTGGCAGTGGCCCTTAAGAGCTCGTGTCTAAATGCTCCTCCACAGACAGTTTAGCCAGACTCACTTGATTTGATTGAATATAAAGCGAGTTTGATTTTTTCCTTCAGCGCAGCCACTAATCTCTAATAACATAATGGATGTCGGCTGTGGAGAAATCATGGAGCTGGATTTCAAACATCAGGCCTCACAGAATATCCATCCTATTTAGAGTCACTTACTGAGCTTCATTTGTGGCACTTACGGGAAATAACGTAATCAATTACAAGGCTGGATTGAATCAGCTGTGCATTACAGGGTGCATTTAGCTGTGTAATTGCTGTATTGAGTCCTGGAGATGTTCTTGGACTGCTGATCCACTGCTGTTCTCACTTTTGCATCTGGTTTCTCCAATTCTGTGAATTTCTGAGAACAGACCGCTCTGACGAAAGCACTTGTAATACATGGAAATTGTAAACAACTGGTTACACTCATCCTGCTGGGTGTCTAGGTCTGTTCTGCCATCTTGTGGCAACTATCAATTAGCAGAGTGTTCGTTTAACTGATATTAAAATAATTATATATGCCTAAATGCATTATTTTTTTATACTTGCTATAGTAAAGATGTTTAAGGAAAATCTGTATTTTCTTTTACTTTTAAGATAAATTTTATTTGTTTGTTTACTTGCAAATGTTTTCTATTTTTCCTATTTAAGCATTTTACTTCATTCTAGGAGATACAGTATGTTAAAATAAGTATGCAGTAAAGACTTAAAATGAAATGAATATGTGTGTGTACGTGTGTACGTGTGTGTGTGTGTGTGTGTGTGTGTGTGTGTGTGTTTAGATATAAAACATTATTAATATAGATTTTTCATTATTTGATAACATAATTTTTATAACATATTTATAACTAATTCATGCAATAAAGACATTTTTTATAAATACCGGCTGGGTCAGTTGGCATCTCTGTGTGGAGTTTGCATGTTCTCCCTGCGATAGCATGGGTTTCCTCATGGGTGCTCTGGTTTCCCCCACAACTGGGTAAACTGTAGTGTATGAGTGTAAATGAGTGTGTATGGATGTTTTCCAGTGATGGGGTGTAGCTGGAAGGGCATCCTCTGTGTAAAACATATGCTGGATATGTTGGCAGTTCATTCTGCTGTGGTGACCCCAGATTAATGAAGGAACTAAGCCGAAAAGAAAATGAATGAATAATATATTGGTTCGTTTTTCATGATTTAAATAAAAGTATATGTAACCAACACATAAAAACATTTAGAGGAATTTAATTAAATGTGAATTTTGCATTTTCTTTTGTGTGAACTATTTTAATTTACTTATTTGCAACCAAAATGTGCCACAAATTTGTTTAAAGACATACCATCATTGCATCATTGCATTGCATTGCATTAGTTTTTTCCCCACTTATTTAGGCATTTGAATTGCATTATTGGACCTTGGTCTTTTTTCCAACAACTCTTAAGCTTGAAAGGTTTGTGAAAAGTGACTTTTATGAACATGTTTAATAGTTTGAAGTGATATATTGTCTGAGTTGGTGTTGTAAATTATGCTGCAAAAATCTGGTAATAAGCTGCCATAAGATTTTACAGGCTTACTTCTCTATATACTATTACTTAAACAATGTCTTGTCTCAAACTACTGAAATGTCAACAAAAGTCACTTTGTTAAATTGCAGAGAGGAATTTTCAACATTAAATGTTGACAGAGCAGAGATAAACATCCCATAGCAACCGTAAAATTTATGGAAAACAAAGGTATTATCTAATTAATTAACAGATATTTTTTGTGTATGCATGGAATGCAAAACCAAAAGAGACGAAAGATTCATTCATTCATTTTCTTTTAGCTTACTCACTTTATTCATTAGGGGTCGCCACAGCAGAAAAAAACGTCAACTTATCCAGCATATTTTTTACACAGTGGATGCCCTTCCAGCTGCAACCCAGTACTGGGAAACACCAATACGCACTCATACACACACATATAAGGCCAATGTATTTTATTCAATTCACCTAGTACATGTCTTTGGACTGTGGGGTAAACCCACGTGAACACAGGGAGAATATGCAAACTCTTCACAGAAATGCCAGCTGGCCCAGCTGGAACTTGAGTCAGCAACCTTCTTGCTGTGAGATGACAGTGCTAAGCACTGAGCCACTGTGTCCCCTCAGAGATAAAAGATGATTATTATATATATATATATATATATATATACTTTTTTAAATTTAAATTTAGACTGTTTAAAGGGATAGTTCACCCAAAAATGAAAATCATTTACTCTCCCTCTTGAATACAAGAAAAATATGTTGAAAAATGTTAAAACATCCATTAACTTCCAATGTATTTTTTGTTCCTATATGAATGTCAATGTCATAAAAAATAATGTTTTTGTGTTCAACAGAAGAAAAAACATCACAGTTCAGAACCACAGGAGTGTGAGTAAATGGTGAGGACATTTTCATTTTGGGATGAGCTATCCCTTTAAGTAGGCAACAGTTATGCTAACATAGGCTACATGTTGAAACTTTAATTTTGTTTTCTAAATATGAATAAACTATAAAATAAACCTAATATGACCCTATTTTGACTTTTCCCCCACATATTTCCATACCTCAGATTGTTTGTTTGTGTGTTTGTATCTTTCGTTCACGTCCTGTAGCACCTCTTGAATGACAGTAAAGTAATTCTAGCTCTTTACTGAATATCAATGGCACCGTGGGCGCGCCGAGTCCGAACGTCACTCTGACGCTCGTCCAATCAGAGCGCAGGAATGAGAACGCGCTCCAGTTGCTGGGTGTAAAGTGAGTGATGCTGCGCTGATGTTTGTAGTGTCTGCGAGTACAAGAAAGATGTCGAGAGCACGGCAGACACTGGACAACTTTCAACACAAGGTCAGGATTGTTTTCTTTTTGTATAAGCTGTTGTGTATGTTTATAATTTGATTCTAGTTGGCATAGCCTGTATAGTTAGGATAAGGTACGCGAAGACTAAGCGTAATACCTTTCTTGGATCTGTTTATAAACACGCAGTATCTCTATAAATCATGACAGAAGTTATGACGTTTCAAATACAGTTAAAACATTATGAACCATCAAATTATAACAATAAATCTTGTATGGAAACAAAAAAATTGACAAGAAAGTGATTTGTAGTAAATATATAGTGTTTTGAAACCACACTACAGTAAAGTATTTGACTTAATATGTTGTGGTAATTCTATATGGTAACACAAGGACTATAGTAATATGAACATGTGACCCAATACTGTAATTTTCTACAACTATAGGGTAGACTAAATCCAATACATATAAAATAGTAAATAAATACAAGACATCAAACTTTACTGTAGTAAAAACTAAAGTATACTACTGTGTTTATTATGATTTATCAGTTCACTATAGTTGATATACTATAGGTAATGCTGCAGCATTCATTAACAAGGAGCTGTAAACATTAATATGTATTATATAGCCTACAGAATAATACACTTCACTAGTATGGTTACAAATACTATAGCCATTCTTTCATTCATTTTCCTTTGGCATAGTCTTTTTATTCATCAGAGGTTGCCACACAGGAACGAACCATCAACTTATCTAGCATATGTTTTACACAGCTGCTTTTCCAGCTGCAACCCAGTACTGGGAAACATCCATACCCACTCATTCACACACTCAAACACTTAGGCCATTTAAGTTTATTCAATTCATCTATAGCGCATGTGTTTGGACTGTGGGAGAAACCGGAGCAAAGAGGAAACCCACACAAACACAGGGAGTACATACAAACTCTCCACAGAAGTGCCAACTGACGCAGCCGGGACTCAAACCCAGCGACCTTCTTGCTGTGAGGCGACAGCGCCACTAACTGCATCACCATGTCACCAAATACTGAAGAATTTATTCAAAATTAATGTAGTACTTTGTTCCATGAGGGAGTTTTCATTTAAAACCAATACAGTTCATCTTGGAATTCCCTAACATGGCAACTTTTGCAAATTCTATTGTGTAAAGCAGGGCTGTGTAAAAAGACCAATACAGTTGTTTAAAAATATGCACAGAAAAAATCAGTGGTCAGAAAAACACATATACTATATTTCTAAAATATGTACAGAATAAAAAAAAAATGTAAATGTTCTGCGCATTTAATTATCGTAAAGGAATTAGCTAAATCTTTAAGAAGGTTTTCTAATTGAAGTGAAAATAAAATAAAAATAAAAAAGTATTTTCTGGCTGTAGCGTTACATACAGTAGAGGGCATACAATTAACATTAGCCAAGCATCAAATGCAAGTAAAAAAAATGAGAAGAATGAGAAGAAACAAAGATGTCATGTTTCCTTGCAATTTATTCCCAGAATAAAGCTAATAGAGCTATCATAAAGCTATTTAAAAATAATAATAATAATAATAATAATAATAATAACAATAATAATAATAATAATAATAATAATAATTAAAATAAGTAAATAAAAAAATAAATAAATGTATAAATAAAATGAAAATGAAAGTAAAATGAAAATAAATAAAATAAATAAATATTAGCAATGTAATTTTATTGTTGTTAAATAAAATGATAATGATTATAATAATAAGTTAAAGACAAACATAAATAAAATGAATAAATATTAACATTAATTTTATCGTTATAAAATAAAATGAAGATGTGATGATAAGGATGTTGTTATAAATTTAAACAAGCCAACAAATAAAAATTAATGAATATTAGCCTTGAAATGTTATTGTTATTAAATAATAATGATAATAATAATAATAATAATAATAATAATAATAATAATAATAATAAT
>CAIGQQ010038113.1:68076-96521 GCA_903798035.1 Danio albolineatus
ATAATAATAATAATAATAATAATAATAATAATAATAATAATAATAATGTTATATATAAAACAAATGCATAAAATATATAATATAAAACAAACAAACAAAAAATAAATGAAATGATTAAATATTAGCATTGTAATATTATTGTTATTAAATATAACCAGGATAATGATAATAATAATTATATGTGTTTCACCAATTTGTTCTGCTTGCTTTAAATAAAACAATCCAGGTCGAGTTTCATGGCCAATAGCAGATGCTGCAGAATGTTGGTTTTAAAAAGTTCTGTTAACCTTTGTGGCATAAATGTTGCTGTCAGTCAAAAGTTTACTAAGCTCTAGTCGCAGAGTTCTTGTCTGTCAGTGAGAGCAGTCAGATTAACCTCCTGTAACTCTTGCATGATGCAGGACACTTTGACTGGATGACACATCTGGGTCAGTGAAGCGCTGCTGTTTGTCTGTTGGACTGAACCGTGAGATTCAGGAGCTGCTCTCAAACCCTGCACATATATTTTTTTACAGTCAAGGTGTGGTATGAATTTAATAGCAGTCTTTGCTTTTGCCATTGCTTTTTTTGTTTGTTTGTTTTATGTATTTCTGTAAATTTATTGTGTCCTTTCATTGTCTTTTGTATTTGATTGGAATATGCAAGTGTGTCTGCACAGGTGTGTATTTGGGTCAGAGACAAAAATGGGTGTTTCAAGCTTTAAATTGTAATATACCTTATTTTTGTCATGCATTAGAATGTCTCTTGTTTAATTTAATAACACAGATTCTTTAAATCATTAATTCTTTCCTTATTTATTTTATTTTTTGTAAAAACAATAAAAAAGGCTATATATACAGTACTATATATAGTATATGATTTGTATATGTATACATTTAACCACAATTTCTAGTATATAGTTTATTTACCAACGATCTTGTCAGGGTTATTTATCCTGTCACTTATCATAAGACTAATTTTAAACTTAATTTTAAATCATTACTTTGCCGATATCCTTCCAAGCAGTTTTACTCATTTGTCACCAAGAATTTAAAATCCCTTATTGATTTATAAATTTTACAGTACATCTTCATAATAAAATGATCAGTATTATAAAGAATATAAATATCAGTAAAAATAAAAGCATCAGTGTTTTTTACATAAATATATCTGTTACACTGAATGGCAACGGAATATGTATTCACTCATATCTTGACAATTTATTTTAACAAAAGGATTCGAAAGATTAATGCAGACACTTTGCTCGAATGTAATATGCTTTCTATGAATATAAAATCCCTTTTGTGTGTGGAAATGGGACGTCTCGTCTTTGACCCAAATATGCCAATGAAAAATGATGTCTGAGGTGATAAAAGGAGAAATATTTTTAAAAGGCATTTTCTAAGTTCATTTTTAATATTTTCTATAAAAATAATATTAAGAACTATGACATTGTGGCTCATTATTTTATTTTGAAGATATAAGATATTTAAATTAAGGTTAATATTATATTATATTATATTGTATTGTATTGTATTGTATTGTATTGTATTGTATTGTATTGTATTGTATTGTATTATATTATATTATATTATATTATATTATATTATATTATATTATATTATATTATATTATATTATATTATATTATATTATATTATATTATATTATATTATATTATATTGTAATGTATTGTATTGTATTGTATTGCATTGTATTATATTATATTAATAATGTTATGAATATTAGGTGAGGTGTTCTTAAGTATATTCCAGTTGATCTGAACAAAATATGTTGTGATAGTTTAAAATTTGATATTCTACAAAAAATGTACAGGGGTCTAGAAAGAGTCCTCTTTAGTCTTTAAAGAATAATAATAATAACAATAATAATAATTAATTCATTTTCTTTTTGGCTCAGTCCCTTTATTAATCTGGGGTCGCCACAGTGGAATGAATCACCAACTTATCCAGCATATGTTTTACACAGCGGATGCCCTTCCATCTGCAACCCATCAATGGGAAACACCAATAATAATAATAATAATAATAATAATAATAATAATAATAATAATGTAATAGTCTTTTAATATGTCATTAGACTATTTCTGTTTTAAATGTGACTGGCCAGAATTTTTAAAGAGGCTGTTGGTACAATTTGGTAGTAATTTAAGTGCCGTCTTCAGAAAATAGTGATGTATCGTATTTTACTCAGAAAACAAAACAAAACAATTAAACATGACATAATTTAATGTACAGAAAAAAAAAATGAAGCAATATTACACTTTTACTGTACTTTTACTTTTTTTTGATACTTGGAAACTTAATCAATTGTATTTTTCCCCCTCAGATCGGCTACTAGCAAAGGAGTCCACCATGAGTGCCCAGCTGGAGGCAGACGTGCGCACCATGTCTCGTGAAATGCCTGCCATGTTTGATGGCATGAAGCTGGCAGCTGTAGCCGCGGTGCTGTATGTGATTGTGCGCAGCCTCAACCTCAAGTGTCCCACTGCCGCAGCTGACATCACTTGTCAGGACACTCCTCTCAATCACTACCTGCTCAAGTCCTGCCCTGTCCTGACCAAAGAGTGAGAGCTGTTTCCTCCCATTTTTCTGCTGCAGTTTGTTTAGGTGGTAAAATAAGTTAAAAAAGGAACTAAAAGCCTGTCATCGTTTACTCTCTCTCCACTTGTTCCAATCACATTTGACTTTCTTTTTTCTGTTGAACACAACAGAAGAAGTTTCAATGTTTTCTTTTGTGGTCAACAGTACAAGGTTTGGAATCAATTAAGAGCAAGTACAAGCATTTTTGTGTGAACTATCCCGTTAAATATTTACTTGAGCAATTATTTACCTGTTATTAATCAATTTTGAATGATATGTTCAATGTTGGACTAATATCAGTTAATACAATTGGCCATCGGACCAATCAGAACATAGGAGACTTTTGGCAAGGAGAAGTTTAGAAAGAACGGATCTTCAAATAAATCACATGAATTGTTTGAGACTGATTACTGAGGTGATTTTTTTTTTTAAGTGTTTTTATTATATATTGGATACATGTGAATCTATTTAAGGAGACATTTGGCCCTGGTGGTCTTCTAATCAGAAAAAATGCAAAGATATACATATATATATGTGTGTGTGTATATATATTAGGGCTGTCAAAATTAGCGCGTTATGCACACCGATTAATTTGAAATATTTCAAACGTTAAAAAAAATGAACGCATTTAACGCAATGGCAGTTTTTTTTTATTTCCTGTTGTGGCCGTCGTGTGTTCAGGGCCGGCGCGTCCATAGAGGCGACCTAGGCGGTTGATAAGGGCGGCAGAATAGTGAGTGAACCCCCCGGTCCTCACTTTAATCCGTGACACCTACCGCCTCCCTCTCGGTCCTCACGTTTATCCACGAACTGGTCACTTTCTTTTTCACTTTCTGGTTGAGGGTGGCGTGATCACCGTTCGCCTAGAGCACCAGTTCTGCTTGCTCCGGCCCTGCGTGTGTTTAATGAGCAAAGGAATATGGATAAAGGATAATATGGATAATATGGATCCATGTAAATGTACTCAGTGAAAGTGTCAGATGGTGTCGCAAGCTGTCAAAGACAGCCCATTCCTCTTTAAGTTGATTCCAAGCACCCTCAAATGTTTCATTAAGTTTGACGTGTTTCCCCCTACACGCAACTTTTGTAAAGCGTCTGCCTCGCATTGCTGTATCAGAATCCTTGCTTGAGAAATACAGCCGTAGTCGTGCGTGATGATGATGATCTGAAGGGAGTGCGCTGTACTGCGTGCTCTCTCTCTCTGTCTGTGTGTGTGTGTGTGTTGTCACCCGATAATGTCAATAGACTGGACTGTCTTAGCACCTGGCTGAATGTTAAGGAGGACTAAGCAAAATTGTTTCTACTTTATAATTAATGTTCTCAACTCGCAAAACAACTTTACAATGAATACAATTGTTTGTATTCAATACTTTATTTATTTATTTTTTCTTCCAATCTCCATATTTGCAATGCCTGTATTTTGGATTTTTTTGTAGTTCACATAGAATCCAACATGGAAATAATTTTTGTTTGTTATTGGCATTGATTGTTTTAAAATTCAAATGGCACTTACATGCCTGTATTTTTTATTTCTGTACGACTGAAAAGCTTTTCGTAATTAATCATGATTAATCACAAAAAAAGTGTGATTAATTAGTTAATTTTTTTGATCAATTGACAGCCCTAATATATATAATATAATATAATATAATATAATATAATATAATATAATATAATATAATATAATATAATATAATATAATATAATATAATATAATATAATATAATGTATGTAAGAGACACAAAAAAAGAAAAGAAAAAAGAAAATCACACAGATTTGTCTTGCAGAATGCCTGCAGAAGAATCTATTTATTATTGAATAAATGTTTTTATGCACGAATCTAATCCAAAATTGAAATTTGATATACTTAATTCTCACTCAATTCTTTTATTTAATTCTCTAATTACACTTTATTTATTTACACTATATTACTTTTGATCTACACATTGCACTATGTGCCCATGTCTCCAGGTACATCCCTCCTTTGTTATGGGGAAAGAGTGGTCACCTGCAGACAGCGCTGTATGGAAAGATTGGACGGGTGAAATCCCCTAAACCTTGTGGGCTTCGTAAGTTTTTGTCCATGCAAGACGGAGCCACAGCCACCTTTGACCTGTTTGAGCCACAGGGTGTCCACAGCACAGGAGGTGAGCTTGGCTTTACTGAAACAAAATGTACAGTATATAGAGTAAAATAATGAATTTATTCATTTGATTGATTACATGAAGAATTGCAAACTTTTTTAATTACAAGATTTCTAAAATGTTTGAATATGCAAATGAGACATTTTATTAAGTATACACCAATTTGCATACATTTTTGGCACAAAGATCTGAACATTGAAGAAAGTTGCATTGAAGTTGCATTTTTTACATATTGACAAAAATATCAGGCAACTAGTGTATGAACAACCATTCTCTTAAATTGTGAAGTTCGGTATATATATAAATATTGATAAGTATAAATATATATATATAAAACATGCAGTGAAGCACAGTGTATTTTGGATATTGTCTTTACATTAGGCTGTGAAAACACTTTATGAAAAACACTCTTTGTTCCCCCAGTGTCTCTCCTTAAATTGTAAATAAAGATTATTGGAGCCTGCTGCTTATGAGACTGCTGTTCCTCTGGAGGAGTAAAGGTGTTGCTCATGTTTATCTGTCCATGTCTTATCACAGATGACATCACTATGGTGATCTGTCCTGGGATCGGGAACCATAGTGAGAAGCATTATATACGGACCTTTGTGGATTACTCTCAGAAACAGGGCTACAGGTGCGCCGTCCTCAACCATCTCGGAGCGCTGCCAAACATCGAGCTCACGTCCCCGAGGATGTTCACCTACGGTAAGCCACGTGTGTTTGTGGTGAAACAAGCATGCATGCGAAAAACAATGCCTTTTTAAGATAAATTGACATGCTTGTTTCTTATTAAAAATGTTTTACATTATACATGTATAAATGACATGTAGGATATAATGTGGAATTCACTCGTTCTCTCTATACACCAGGCACTTTTTTAGAAACACTTCTATGTTTTTATGTTTGTTTGTATAGCTAAAATGTTATATTTTATATTTGTTCTTATTTTTTATAACTATAACTTAAATTTCTAAATCTAAAATAATCAAATTTTATTTATTATATTCCATAATTTAATCATGGGTGGTTGTATAGCATTTCACTCTATTGTTAATTTGAAATAAAATTTGAATGTAAACAAAGTAAAATATTTTAGTTTGGCTGGAGCATTTCTTCAAGGTCAGTACAAATAGGCCTCTTAAAATGTGTGTTTTTTTTTAATTGGCTACAGAAGAAACAACTGCTATCCAACGATTTGCCTAATTAAATGTTATATACTATGATAATGGGAGAGACAAGAGTTATTAAAACTTAGTTATTCTATTATTATGTTTAAAAATGTGTTGAAAAAATGTCTTCATTTAAGAGCACTTGGAAAATGTTTGAAAAATACATTTACAGGAGGGCTAAGGATTTAGCTTTCAACTATATATGACTGTTTTTTTAAATAGTTATTTTGTATTATTTATAAATTAAATAATTTAAACTACTTTCATTATATATTTAATATGATACAATATTATATTAAATGTAATATTATACTATACAATGTAAAAAATATGTAAACACTAAATTAATTTCTCTTGTGTCTGTGTTTACATAGGTTGTACGTGGGAGTTTTCGGCCATGGTGGGCTTCATTAAGCGCACATTTACACAGACTCAGCTGATCGTAGTGGGTTTCAGTCTGGGAGGAAACATCGCCTGCAAATACCTGGGGGAAAATCCAGCTAATCAGGAGCGAGTGCTGTGCTGCGTCAGTGTCTGCCAGGGCTACAGTGCTCTCAGGTCAGAAATAGAATAAAAATACACTTATACACTTTTAATACGTCTATTATAAAAGAGCTGCTTTAAAGTACATTCCATGGTACTTTTCATTAACTGTAAATGTAAACTGTAATGAGATGTTTTTAAAACTACAGTTCAACCATCGGGTATTAAAAGGCAACTTATTAGAATTAACAAATGACTTTGAGCAGTCCATGAATAATGCCGGAACAATAACTAAATGACTAACTCTTATAGCTGCCCTTGAATAGCTGTTTTATTTAGTAAAGTAGTATTTATTTTAATATTCTTTATGCTTGTGATTAGAGCTCAGGAGACATTTCTACAGTGGGATCAGTGCAGAAGACTCTACAACTTCTTAATGGCGGACAACATGAAAAAAATCATTTTGTCTCACAGGTTGGTGTCATTTGATTTATTACACTATACAGATGATTTGATTCTCATTCAAAAAAAACACCTAAGTGTTTTAGAATTTTCGTCTAATGTTAATTTGAAATGTCTTTTATAACTTTGTTAATCATATATCTTTTGTATTTTATTTTAAGATTGTCATGAAGATGACATGAGTGTCCCTGAATAGGTCACGTTTATGTTCATGTTTATTTGGTGCCATAACTAGTAGTAAAGAGAAAGCAATGAACCACATCAATTGTTTGGTTTTCATTATGAAATCAATAGAATTTGATAGGCGAGAATTGCTTTCTCATCAAAATAAACAAAACCCATTTTGCTATTATTCAAGAGGAGATGTATAATGATATATAATGTCTAGTGAATACTTATTCAGACATTATCTGAAAAATCTTAGACCGTAACAAAAACTAAATTGAAGAAACAAACTGAAAATACGTAATTCAGAGTAAATAAGGTGGCAGAGAGAGCTTAACGCACTGCAAATAAAGAAAACACATGCAATTACAAAAACACCAGCAAATTAAGAAATGATCTTCATCAGTTTGACAGCACACGTGTTGTAAATTCTCACAACACAAACAACTGAAGAAACACGCTGCATTTTGTCACAAAGTCAAACCCAACAACTTTAATAACGCACAGCATTTTGTCACAACACAAACAACTTTAATAACGTTTCAGTATATCATCATTTAGGCTAATAATAAAAAAAAAGACAATAGAATCATATTAAAACAAATATTAAATTTAAAAAATGTTAAAAACTCACCTTTCAAAGACAACTTCATTTAGCAACAATCACGGCATAATAGCACAAATGACCAAATGCAATGTGTTACTTCAGTTGTTTGTGTTGTGGCCAAATGCAGTGCGTTTCTTCAGTTGTTTGTGTTGTGAGAATTTGCAACACGTGTGCTGTCAAACTCATGAAGATCGTTTCGTAATTTGCTGGTGTTTTTTGTAATTACATGTGTTTTTTTTATATTGCAGCATGTTAAGCTCTCTCAGCCACCATACTTTTCCTTCAGAAAGATCGGGAAAAGGGTTTTTAGAGAGTTATTACAACCTAACTCCTCCTCGCCATTTCTGTTGTCATAGCGCTGTCAAAACTGACTAAAATGAACTGACAAAAAGCTGAAGGGGCGTGGTTATGTATGTTAATCGCGCCCAATACCTCAGACAGACGTAATCTGAGAATTGGAAACAAACAAGGAAATGCATTTTCAGATTTCAATTTTAGATTAGAAGGGCAAACTATTTTTTCTCTTAATGACATGCACAGATGAATTGTTCATCACAGAACTAACAATGTGAGCCAACAAAATCAACATGGTTAGTTTTGATTTCATGTGTACTTTAAAACTGTATATGAATGTAAAAAATATGTACCTGTCTCTTGAACAGGAACATTGATACTAACAAATTGCTAAAATTAGTTAATACTATATTTTAATTCAGTTGTAATTACCCTAGAACTAAGGGAATCGAGTTTTAATGATAGAAAATCGAAGTGAATTAAAATACATTTTTACTAACCTAAAAAGAAAATATTACTTTACTCAACTGTTTTGCAGCAATACATTTTCACAAACATTTTGAGTAAGTTGGACTTCTGAAATTTCCCAGTGCTTTTGTAATGAGTGAACTGCATGTGTCTTGTAGGGGAAGTTTATTTGGTATGAGCTCCAGCAGAATGGAGTTTGCCGACCTCAGCCGTCTCTATGCAGCCACCTCTCTCATGCAGATTGATGACAACATTATGAGGTACTGGAAAAACCTTCATCACCCTATTCTGCTTAAAGATGTCAGTTAGCTCTGGCTTTCGTTTGCGATAAGTAGCTAAGACAGTGATAGACTGTTTATATTTTTTCTCTCTATTAGGAAGTTTCATGGACACAACTCTCTAAAGGAGTACTATGAGAAGGAAAGCTGTGTGCATTACATTCATAATGTAAGTAAAAATGTGAGACAATTTTCACAATAAAACAATTTCATAGCAATTCATTACTACGTATGGGAAAATTATAGGCTAATTCATGTTGTTTTGTACAAACACTCTTGTAAATTTTCATTAGATCTGCTAATGTTCCAGTTATACACTGTAAAAATATCTGTTAATTGACAGTTTTGTATTTTGTGATCACTACTCTGTCCACTTTTGGTGTTGAAAATTCAACTCTACAGTTTAACATTTATTGATATTTTAGTAGTCTGTAATAATAATCAGTACTGCATAAGAAATAATACAGAGAGAAGTTTGTAAAATAACAGAAAATTTACTGGATGTTTATGACAAGGTTTTTGTACCGTAATATAAATACCAAAACAGACTATACATCACTTTAAACTATTAAAAAAGTTAATAAAAGTCACTTTTTTAACTTTTCAAGGTTAAAAGTTGTTAAAAGAAAGATCAAGGTCTCATAATGCAACTCAAATGCATAAATAAATGAAAAAATAAAAACATGAATCACAAAATATGGAAACATTTGTACATTTTCATATGAATAAACACATTTTTAAACCTAATACAGTTACATTTTATAAGTCAATTTAGTATAATTTATATTTTTTATGGTAACCACAATATGTCATTTATTTTAGATCAGCGTTCCTCTCCTCTTGGTGAACTCTTCAGATGATCCATTAGTCCACCAGTCTCTACTGACAATACCTCGAACACTAGCAGGTATTTATTAACTAAGCTAAATTTACTGCACATACATGGACATGGAAGTAGACATGGAAATGCACTATCCAAACTCAGATTTTTGTAATTCCTGACCTTCTTGACAAAAGGACTATTTTAAAAAAAGAACTTGTACAAATGCAAGTGCACTCAGCACTAATGGTAAGAGAGGGTATTATGCAGTTGCTATGGAAGCCCTCATGTTGACGTCAACAGATCAATAGCTCAACAGAAGCAAATGGTCTGACTTTCATTCACTGTAAAAAGCGATCAGTAGACTTTACTTTAAAAAAATGTAACTTATTGCGTTAGAATTATTAAGTAAACAAACTATGTGCATAATTATAAAAGTTAAGTTAATGGGTTTAATGACTTTTATAAGTAAAATCAATTTGTTGCTTTTAAGGCAACTTGTTCAATGACTTTTTTAACGTATAAAGTAACTAATCGCATTTTACAGTGTTGAAGATGATCAAAACAAACAACATTTTTCAGTGGTTTAAAGAGCCCATATTGTACATTAAATAATGTCATATTTTGGTTTTGGGGGTCTTCATCAACAGGCTGATATGCATGCAAGGTCAAAAAACACATTCATTGTCTTATAATCTGCATTTATTTTTACCTCATTATTCCAGCGACTCCCATATGAATCGTTCAGCGATTCATTTGTTCCCAAACAACTCCTTAGCGCGATGCTAAACTGCGCTGATTGGACCGATGAGTCGATGACCCAGTCTGTTGCGATTGGTCGACAGCGCTCAGCGCGAGAGAATGCCCATCACGGCATAGTGAATACGTGAGCATACCTGCCAACACTCCCGTTTTTCCCAGGAGTAGCCCATATTTCAGACCCATCTAACGACACCCTCCCGATTTGTTATTTCTCCCGGAAAACCACCCCCCGGTCCTCAGCGTTTTGGTACGGTCTGTGAAACCCCCGGGTCGCCAACATTGGTCCGATCGCAGCGCCCGAAACACGCTTCACAGAAGTTAGGACAGCTCACTCCCGAACTCAATCTCCCAGCATATTACTCTATTGTTAACCATAACTAAAAACAGCGACAGACATTCAGTATTAATGCACAGAGCAGCAAAAGCTGACCCATTATGACGCATGACCGCCGCGCGTGAGTAGGAACAGCCCATGGTGGCCATAGCAACGACAAACAACAGAGGAGCACGAGCTCACAAACGCATTTTAATCCATAAACAAAGCAACACGCGTCGCGTTTTCAAAACACAATTAAATACATAATTTGCAAGCTAGAGAAAACAGCGAGGCAACAGTTTTAATCACACTTACGTTGAAATGGGGAAAGAAGGAGAGGTTCGATAGAGGGTGCACACCAGATTCACGGTGGCAGGGCAGATCAGCCGTCAGGCCACTGGGAAACGTCCTGGTGCTCCCCATGCTCCTTCCGTTAACGATGGCCAGCGAATCCCCCGTTGTAATAGTGTAGATTTTAGAAGCACTCCTCAGAGGGAACACAGCACAAAGCTGGGCTAATGCCGAGTTTTATTTTTGCAAAAATGCCTCACGCACGGACTCTCACAGCTTTATCTTTAGGAAGGGAAAAGAGCAGAACTTTCCCCTCACACTTCAGAGCACTGCGTCCACGACGTAACATGATTTAACCGGAATGCGATAGTGCTTGTCATCTTCCACTTTCTCTTCCTGTCTGTGGGCGGGCCGGGGAGTTTCAACTTTCCCGCAGTCTGCGTGCGCAGCTAGTGGGCGGGGCTTATGTTTCGTGTTCACGTAATGCCGAAACGGCTAAAGACTCGTTATAACAACGATTCATTTGAAGAACGATGAGTCGACTCTTTTATAGATGAATCAATAGTTTTAAACATTGTGCACTTTCAGATTTAAGCCTTAGCTGGACATTTCACTTCACTTAGAGCTGTGGTACACACTACATGCAAGCTCATTTTCAAAAACCCATAATATGGGCTCTTTAATATGCACGGTTTAACTATTCACCTTAAGCATAACAGTGTGAGTTATCAAATAAACACTGTCAATTTAGATCTCATGAGTACTTTAAAGTGTTACCACCAGTTGAATGTGAAGCTGCGTGAAATACAGTCAACATCACATGTTTTCATCGATGTCGTAATAGTGCTTTAAGGCCCATTAAGACTCTCAGCACTGCAGTATCTCTAAGATCCAGCACTGGACACCTGTGTTGAATTTTTCAAGGCCATTTGATCCTTCCCTCTGTGATTATTTATCAGATTACTGGCTTCTTCCTTCAGCCTCAGGTGAAAGATCCAACAGCGAGCCGCTATTAACAAGTCTAACCAACTCACACAAAGGAAATATGGGTCACCTAATCTTCAACTCCATCCCTTGAGCTTCGGAAGAACTTTAAAGCTGATGCATTTTTAAAGAAGCCACAACCAAATTCTTTGCTGCCTTACAAAGAGCATTGAATGGGTTTGATTAACCTTTAGGATGTCTTATTAATGTTTAATACGGGTAAAGGGATGTATCGCATTTAAGGAATAACAAGTAATACCAAGGAACATTTACAATAGGATTAAAAATTTGGTCTAATTCAGTTTTGATGCTGAACGAATCAATTATTTTTACTGAATCAAAAGCATATCGCTTAATCAAGCGCTTCAAATCATTTAATTCTTTGTAGACTATATAAAAACATATTGCTTAATTAAACTCAGAAGTAATTACTTTCTTCCTAGTGAATCAAAACCATATGCAACATCCCTGAACCAGTGACTCTTATAAGTGTGAATAAAAAACATACAGTCAATTCCTGAAGTAAGATTGTGAGCTTTTTGTTTTCAGTGAATCAGAAATAGCTCAGCCACGCTTTGTAGGGAAACTCCCAAAATTATTGAGCATGAATCAACAATGTCTTGTAAATGGTTCTTGTTCCTTATAGACAGAAAGGAAAACCCACAAATAAAAAGGCAGAATACTTTTTAACAAATGAATTACAAAAGATCTTAAGATTTCAACCTGTTGTCATTGATTGTCCCTAGGTACCTCGGTTGAAGCCAGAATTATTAGCCCTCCTGAAAAAAGAATTGTTAATAATAAAGTGCGCTAATAATATTGACATTAAAATGTTATAAAAAAAAATGAAAACAAATATGGCATCACGGCGCAGTGAGGAGCATGATCAAGTCCAAATACGTGGTGAATTGGGTAACCTAAAAATGTCCTTAGTGTATGTGTGTTAATGAGTGTGTATGGATGTTTCCCAGTGATGGGCTGCAGCTGGAACGGCATCTGCTGCGTAAAACATATGCTGGATAAGTTGGCAGTTCATTCCACTGTGGCGACCCCAGATTAAAAAAGAATTATTGAATGAATTAATTAATTAAAAACAACTAAGACTATCTCTAGAAGAAAAAATATTGTATGAAATACTGTAAAAAATTCCTTACTCAATTAAAGATAATTTTTGAAATATTTGAAGAGGAAAAGAAATTCACAGGAGAGCTAATATTTTTGACTTCAACTGTATATTCCTCCACAGCCTGTGTGTCATTTATGACTACCTTTGGAGCGCAGGTGTTTATTTTTTACCAAAATTAATGAGCATTTCTTTAGTTTTTGACACGTTCAGATTTCATTTCATTCTAATCCACCATGAAATAGAATCATGCAAACCTGAACCAAGGACAAAAGCACAGTATCATCTGTGTATTTAACCAGATACCTCTTTTCATGTGTACTCTGACAATCATTTATATATAATAAAAAATAAATAAATAAAAAACAGAAGAAAGTGCACAGCCTTGTGGAGAGCCTGTAGAAATATTAATGATGTCTGATAAAGCCCCAGTTGCCCTGACACTTTTGTTTCCTGCATGTTAAAAAAAATCTAAATTCCAATAAAAATTAATGACTTTTTTAAAAAAGTGAATCATACATACAAGGATAACATGTAATAAATTAATAAATTAAATGTCTTTAGTTTATATCAGTGTTGTTTCATCAGTGAAAATAAGGCAGATCAAATGTTCAGTTCAATTGAATTCATGTTTATTTCTATATGTTTGTATCCCTTTTACAATGTAGATTGTGTCAAAGCAGCTTAATATAGAAGTTCTAGCAAAGTCCAGATATCAGAGTTGAAGTTCAGTTCAGTTCAGTTCAGTTCAGTTCAGTTCAGTTCAGTTCAGTCTGGTTTAAATTTCACTGCTTAAATGTTCATTGAGTAAAAATGTAACAGGTCTGCTATGGCAGAAAGTGCTCAGATCCACTTATCATTCATTTCCACTTAATCAGAAATGAACGTTAATTGGTTATCTTGTTAGATAAGTTTAGATTAGTTTTCAACATTTTGGTCTAGTCTATGCTGATGTAGCATATGATATCCTAACTAATGATATCCACATAATCCCTCTTTTAGTCTTGAAAAAACAGTCGCCAATAAACATTTTCGCCCTTTCATCGACGAAATAAAAAGCATTTAAGCTTCTTCTAAAGACTAATAAGTGGTTTGATGTGTTTGCTCTCAGAGAAGAAGCAGAACGTGATCTTCGCTCTGACTCTACACGGAGGTCACCTGGGCTTCTTTGAAGGTGCCGTTCTCTTTCCTCAACCTCTCTCCTGGATGGACAAAGTCATCGTCAGTTACGCTAATGCCATCTGCCAGTGGGAGAAACACAAGCCACAGTGCCACCAGCAAAAAGAATGAGTGCGAAGCAAAGCACAATAAACACTACATACTCGCTCCGTGTTGAGCTTAGACGATGGTTTCTGACATTCACTGGGGGAAACTATTAGAAGTCACACACAGCAATAATCCACAGTGGGTCAGAAGTCAATGGTGTATCGCTACGCACTGTGCAGGATGAAAATGTGCAAAAGGATTTATGTTTTTAAAAAAGGTCTTTGTGAACCTTGTGGAAAAGCATATTGGCGAGAGGAGATGTTAAGTAGTAAAGATGAATAACTATCGTAGCTAATCAGTGGCGGTTCTAGCTTGAATGGCACACTGGGTTAATATGAAGTTAATATAAAAAATTACCAAACATGTACATTCTAAAAAATGTTTGTTGTTTTACCCCAACTTTGGGTAAAATATGGACCAAACCAGAATTGGAATTATTAAAAATATTTATATTTATCATAAATAAAATTATTATCATCATTATTATACAGTTATAATTCTAAATAAATAACAGAAATCAATCCTAAATAACAATGTAAAGACAAAACTGGAGTGACATGCTTTTCTCCCTACTTTCTGCTTCATTGCAATGCTAGTCAAAATAAGACCATCATCATGATATGTAAACTTCAGTTTTGTCAACTAGCAAAAGTCGCTGCGTGCCGACACCTGGTGTGTTATAAAGTGACATAAAAGTGTGTTACTCCAGTTTCACAGCACATGAGCAGCACGTATTTTATAGGCATCTATGTAAACAACCAGGATTCACACCGGAATCAGGAACAGTGTGTGTGAGGCACGCAGGAATTATTCTCTGTGCACATGCGTCAGTTTTTGAAAGGCCATTAACGTCTTTATTCCTGGATTACAACACTTGGGATTAATACACTTGCATAAAGTAAATCATATCTCAAAGCTTACTGGAGCACATATGTTTTTTTCTCTGTTTTGCACCGTCTCCCCGTGCCGCCCCCAGCAAGATGCCGCCCCAGGCGATTGCCCATATTGCCCATGCCTAAATCCGCCACTGTAGCTAATGCTAAGCTGTTATTTACATAGGTTTTTCGATACTATGTTGTCTGAGGATATTAAATAATAATGGTTGTTGAATCAAAACGTCTGATTGGTTTGAAAAGGATTAATATTTGGTGTTGTTCAGTAGAAATTTAAAATCTCCTCATCAATTGTCTATGAGTGTTTCTGGCTGCCTTATTTTTTACTGAAACTTTATTCCATTGCACTTTTATATGTATCATTTATTCCTGGTTCAGTGGCACAAAAAATGATAGGAAATGTATTTAGTAAATGGCTGTAGATGGGAGTGAAGAAAGTAGCAATAATATTTGTCTGATAATGTCTCCCTCTATTGGCAATGTTTAGAAGTACATTTTAATGTTTCGTGGATGAGTTCACTTTTGTAAAATGTTTCAGGTGAAACTGTTTTTCTTTTCAATCTCTGTCATTCTTACTATCGTTCTCTATGTTTTGTTATATTCAGCTTAAATACGAGTTGCTTTAAATGTAACATTAAACCAAGGTTAAACATTGAAAAATGTTTGTATTGCACTAAAAAAACTGGATTAGTTTGTTTGCTTTTCTGGATCCTATTGTGGAAAATACATTAAAAGATTTTTTACAAATCACTCCAGCACAATGTTTGACATTCCAAAAGGGTTTTATTACACAGGAAATACATAGTAATGTCATTTTAAATGTGCACTTTATTTAGAGAAACAGACACTTTCTACACATTCTGCACATCATATATAGTTTGCTTGTAACACATAAACCAGGCTGAGTATTTTTTCCATTCTCGGTTAACAAGACAAACAACAGTAATGTCTGGACTTTGTCATCTGCCGTCTGTTCTGTAGAATATCTATATTTCAGGGAAAATCAAAAAACAAGGCCCTCATAGAGAACTAACTGATCGTATCTGTTTTCATTCTTCTTTCATGGGGTCTGGAGACTTTTCCAGTTTCGCTTGGGAAAATCTCTACTTCTGGGTGCACCCTCAGGAAAATAAACACATTCGAGCGCCCTGTAATACAATGCAACTAAAACAACAGTCGTGTTTTTGTACAGCGACAGACTGCTTAGTCAAACAGATGTGCTGCTGTGACCTTGCCGTCGTATTTGGAGCCTTTACCATCAAAGTCTGATGGCAGGATTTCAGCATCGAACTCCTTGAAGTAGTTTTCCAACTCATCGCCATGGACAAACACCTTTAAAGACACAGAAAGTCTAAATCACCTTCCCTTCAACCATATTTTTATTATCTTGATTTCAATAAGAATGTCTTGACCATTGGACTGTAGTTTCTATTATTCTCATCCTTTTGAAACTAAAAAGTATGACTCTAATAATTCACCCTTTATAAACTCTGCTCAGAAATTCTGGATTTATTAAGCTTTATCCTTTATAACTTACAAAACTTGCTGTTTCGCTAAAAAACTGCTATTAAATTAAGTGAAGGTACAATTTTACAAGTCACACCTAAAATTTAGGCTAAGCTCATATGCTAATATGCTAGCAATGTGTTATAAAAGGCTTGCTGTTTTATAAACACGCTAGCAATGAGCCAAAACTTTCTACAACTTATGCTAGTGTTGTTCAGATAAAGCTTTAGACTCATTTACCAATTGGCAATTATGACAAAAACAGGAACAGAACATGCTAGCTTTCACAATGAAAACAGCTGTGGAGTAAAATAAAGTAATATTATAAAGGCTAGTATCATTAGAAACAGCCCTTATTACTAGGCTAGGTTTACTGCTCATTTTGTGCTGCAAAATATGACTATAGTTTATCTTATTGAGAGCAGAACTAGCCGCCATCTTAGAAGTGACATCAAACGGCAAATCTCACAGGTCAGTGCTGTTTGATTTGCCCTGAGTTCACAGGTCAGATGTCTGACTTTAGACATTTTTCC
This sequence comes from Danio albolineatus, assembly GCA_903798035.1. Lineage (NCBI taxonomy): Eukaryota > Metazoa > Chordata > Actinopteri > Cypriniformes > Danionidae > Danio > Danio albolineatus. Next base: position 85,222 of record CAIGQQ010038113.1, read on the forward strand.
AAGTAGGGACATTGTCGGATGTAGCATTAGACACTTTACAGAAATGATTTAGAATTGAATCATTCAAACAGCCAGCTAAAAACTCCTGAAGTGTTTGAGTTTTGTGTGCATCAGATGGTTCCAGTTTTGTGACATCTGAGGCTAAGACTTGAAATAAAACATTTTGACAAAATGCTAAATATGCTAACACAACAACCAAGCAACACCTCAACTACCCAAAATACCACAGCCACACAGAATATTCTTGCAATGACACATGCTGTCAAATTCTGTCTTGTCAAGCTATTTTTAAAGGTTCCATGAAGTGCTTTGAAATGTGCATATTTTTTATGTATAATGTATTTTAAACTATAACTTGAAGACATGATGGGATATAGAATAGCTTCTCCTCCTTTTTTATAAAATAGCAAATTGCATTTTGTATTTCTTCACCACCATATCAGTTTTGGTGCGCTCTGAAGAACACTTCGGAGTGAAGGAGTCAAGTGTTCAAAACTGGGCACTTCGAAGGGCCCATGGGCTGAGGAATTTCGACAAATAGTACTGATTGACACTTGTTGTTTGGTGTCACACTCTGCACTCAAGCTAGAAGGGTTTATTTCATATGCTCGAATCCCCCTGATGCTCAGGGACCTTCCGAAGGGATTAGGCAATAGGGATCCCAATGGAACCCAGTGTGAGAGTGGTTGAGCTCAACAGCACATAGCAAAACCATTGTGAAGGGGGCGGGACATGTCAGATACTAGAGAGTGACAAACTGCAAGCTTTGGATGTTTATATGTTCTAATAGCAGGTTTTGTCACTGTTTTGGAGCACACTAGCTTATAGATATCCTTAAGACTATAGCATACTACTGATGCTAACATCTAAAACATATTTTTAAAATCTACTTGTTTTAACACTGGTGAAGCAGACCAGGCTAAACTTTGGAGTTTGTGGTGCTGGTTGTCAAACTATTTCATATCTGTAACAAGGGGCGATTTAATCATAACTTGATGTTATAGCAGCTATCATAACATTATTTACCAATATAGGGGACGTTTTGGACTCTCAGAAGCTATAGAAATTTAAATGTAAAACAGGAAATACGTCAGGACCATTGTTATTGTTTACATCCCTCAAAATGGTCTATATAGTTGCCTCTTTGCTTTTCCATTATTTTCATTTGCCTGAATTAATCACAACTCACCCTTTCCAGCAGTTTGCTCTTCATCAGGGGTTTGACCACATTGTATGTGGTGGTGAAGTACCAGGGCTGGTGGATAAAGTGCACTGCTTTGAAACGAGCAGGGAAAGAGTCCTGCCATTAAGGAAAAAATTAATTCACATTAATAGATTATTATAAGAAAAGATTGGCATAAATATATTTGTAGACTTTTTCGGATGTTTTACCAGGAAACTAATGTTTGGAGACTTATTATTAGAATGGGCTCTCACTGTCATCTTGGACTTATACTGGCACCTAGTGGTGTGGTTATAGCATGTTGATTCATTCATTCATTCATTTTGTTTTCGGCTTAGTCCTTTTACCTCTTAATGCCCAAGCTGTTTTTTGTTTTTTTGGTGCATTTTTTTATTTGCCTTTTCTATTTGGACTCATTGGAACCTAATTAGAATAAAACCTAAGTATCATCTTTTGATATGATGTACTTTTAGAGAACAATGATGTGCATATATGTGGACTCGTGGTTAATAACACATACACACATATTTTTTGAACATGTTTTGACTATCAGAAAGTTAAAAACAAATTTTTTGCCCATTTTGGACAGTTAAAAATAGTGTTTGGGATATTTCATACTGTATGCTACAAAACAGTTGCAGGATGACACTGTATGTCTGTAACAAAATATAAAACATTTAATGTATACAATTGTGGACATAAGAGTTAACATGTTAAAATCTTAGCTAAAGAGCTAAAAAAAACGTAAAACCAGCACATGTTTTATGCAGCAGATGCCCTTCCAGCTGCAACCCATAACTGGGAAACATCCATACACTCTCATTCACACTCATACACTGCAGACAATTTAGTTTACCCAATTCACCTACACCATGTCTTTACACTTGTGGGGGAAACCGGAGCACCCGGAGGAAACCCATGCGAACGCGGGGAGAACATGCAAACTCCACAGATATGCCAACTGAACTGATTCAGCCGAGACTAGAACATTTTTTATTTTATTATTATTATTATTATTATTATTTAGAAATTCCTATTATATTGTTGAATGTCTTTGCAAAAAAAACATTAATACTTTTTCGTCAACTTTTTGTGAATTGTGAATTTTTGTATATAACTCCTCTAAGTTGTAACTCATGTTACAATATGTTGTAAAACTATAAAAAGGTTTTGGTGGCATCTGAGTTTAGTGTTTTGATTATGCAAAACTAAGTGCTGGAATAGTTTTTTTTATAAGTTATATTTACAGAAATGCTCATTCGTTGAAGCTGCTCTAAGCTTTGTGACATATAAAAAATGATGTGAAATGTGGCATTGTCACAGCACGGCCAGGTTCTCCCCATATGCAGTATGCTTTATATCAACACTATCTCACAGTAACTTTTTGATTTAGTGGCTAATTCATTTGATTCATTCATACAATTTAGTGGGATTTGCTGATCCCCCAATGACAGTTGAGTTTATGGGCGGGGTTGGTTGTCACGCCTCATTTTAAAAATCATACATTTACATAAGACTGAATTAGTCACTAAACTGACAAAACGTAAAACAGGCTGGTTATACTATGCTTTCATTCATTTACTGACTTACATGATATTTTTCTTGTTTTGCAACTTTTTCTGAGGTAAAATTAAAAACACCACAGAGATCCATTTAGCTAAACCATCACCTGCAACATGTCCACCATTTTCTTCAGCTCTGTGGGCTTGATGCCGGAGGCCTGCTGCATTGTGAAACCCTTAAAGTTCTCGATGATGCAAAACCCGTTGATCTGAGTCTCCTCATTTTCCAGAAGCTTCTCCAGGATCACACAGTAAGCTCTGAGGATCTGGAGCAAACATGGCATCAGTACTGTTTACAAACCAAGTACCAGTTCAGCCTGTTATGAATAAAAATACCTCATCAAAAGTGATCTCCTCATAGTCCCAATTCTCGATGTTGAATAGCAGCACCACACGGCCGTATTTGTCTCTGCTGGAAAGGATTCCTGGGTATCCGGCCTCAATGGTGCTGCGCACAGCCTCCGGAGTCAAGTTTTCAAAAAGTTCAGGATAATCTCGTCTGAAGCGCACATAACCTTAGAAGAAAAAAGAACCTGTGCATTAAGTCTGACATCACGTGTCAAAAGCAAACAATAAATCATGCAATACTGTGTGCTCAAAGTGTGCTGTGACAGTACTGAAAATCATGACCATGATCTACAGGTCTGGAGGTAGCACATTAGCTTAACTTAGCATAAATCTTTGAATTAGATAAGACCATTAGCATCTTGAGATTTTCGATAATTGGCTGCATAACATGACTGCAGCAGGCACAATGATATTACACAGTGCTGTTCCCTAGTTAGGGATTATTTTCAGGTGCCGTGTAATATCATTATGCCAAGGGTCAGCAAAAAAATCCCTTGATTATTACACCAGAATGAGAGTATAGTTCCTAGCCACACGGTCCTAGAAAATAGCAACTTTTTGTTTTCCATCAGTCTTAAAATATAATGTAACTACAAAATAGTAAGGCAAGGCAAGGCAAGGCAAGTTTATTTATATAGCACATTTCATACACAGTGGCAATTCAAAGTGCTTTGCAAAGCTCTTAGAAGGATAATTATCTAAACTTTTTTTTATTATTATTGAGATGCTAACTGTCTAATCCGATTAAATGAATTATGGTTAGCCAAGCTTTAGTGCTCCCGTCTGAACCAGAGATTGACTGAATAGATAACAAATAATATAAAATTCATCTGTTTAAATCAAGGGGACTTAGATTATGTCTCTTTTCAAAGAAGATGAGTTCCTTTAAAATACTGGTGATGCAGTAAGTCCAGAGACTGTTGTGAACACCATGATTTTGTAAAAGATTCACTTTAATGTGTGAAATGACTAAACTGTGTTTATAAATGGCTAAAAAGAAGCTTTGACCATACAGCTTTTACATACAGCTTTGGTAGCCTAAGACCTTATACAGTGGAGTGAAATGTGTTTGCACTCTTACTGACAGGGCACAGAGCTATGTAGTTTTGTAAGTTGTTTTACCTTAATAATGAAAATGATCTTTATATATCTATATTTACAAACAGAAAATCCTAGAAATATATACAAAACACTTGAAAAAAAAACAATTTTTGAAAAAAAAAAAAAAAAACTTGGTGATCTTCCTTGGCACTAAACACAACCTGAGCTGTTTATAAGATAATGTCCTGAAGTTTTCTTAAATAGTTTCAGCAATCCAGTTCTTCTTTAAATTTAGGTTGTCAAATTGTTGCTTTTCTGCACAGACGGCCCCTATGCTGTGCCTATAATATTCAGATCTAGACTCTGTGGAGGCCATTCCATGACTGTCAGGATTTAATCAACCGTTTTTTTCCCTCAAAATATGTTTACAAAAAATTTGCACTATGTTTGTGATCATTATTATATTGAAAATAAATCTATTACCAATGAATACTTTACAGAATTAATGTCATTATGGATTACAACCTGTCTGTACTTTTCAGCATTCACAGTCCTATCAATTCAGACAATTGTGCCAGCAACTCTGACAGAATTGCAGTGTTTGGCCAATCCACTTACCCTTCATGAGTTCATAGGCCCGGTTTACATCATATTTCCTGGCACGGATGAACCTCACAAGCACGCCATCGGGTTTGTCCCCAAAAGTATCCTGAACACCTTTAGCAAGTTCATCTCCTGTATCTGCCTTCTCCTTGATTATTCCTCTGAGCTCCTTCGCAGCTGATGTTCGCTTCTCATCCGTCTCATTCAACTCATCTTTAGCCTAAAATGACACATGAATTACAACATTCGTTTTTAAAGAGACGTGTTTATAGAGTTCCATCAGCCAGAATTCTCAGTGAAGTCAATAGCAGATGTTAGTTTTTTGTAGTGATAACTAGATTCCAATGATTCTGGATGGTTGTCAGGAAGTTACTACAGTGTTTTGGGCAATAGTGTTGCTTGATCAGTAGTTTCCCAAACACCACTAATAGTTTGGTAGCAGATGCTAGTTTCTGTAGCAGTGGCTGGAATGTTTACATTTTCATGACAAACTGATGCTGGATGGATAGATTGTTACTAGACGGTTAGATTGCTGGATGGCTAGATTGTTACTAGGGTAATTTGGGACATCACTTTATGTTTTAAAATTTAATCAAATGAAAATTAACTATAGTTTTATTGTAGTAAACTTTTTGACTTTTGGTGCACTGATTACTATTTGTATATTGTAGCAAAACCATGATTTATTAGTATTTTGTTTTTGTATAACCAAGGTTAATTTTTGTCAGCCATTGTGTAGCTGAAGGCGCCACGGTGGCGCGTGAGTAGCACATTCGCCTCACAGCAAGAAGGTCGCTGGTTCGATCCCCGGTTGGGGCAGGTCCCGGTTGGGCCAGTTGGCATTTCTGTGTGGAGTTTGCATGTTCTCCCCGTGGTTGCGTGGGTTTCCTCCGGGTGCTCCAGTTTCCCCCACAGTCCAAAGACATGCGGTACAGGTGAATTGGGTAAGCTAAATTGTCCATAGTGTATGTGTGCGAATGAGAATGTATGGATGTGTTTCCCAGAGATGGGTTGTGGCTGGAAGGGCATCCGCTGCGTAAAAACAAATGCCGGATAAGTTGGCGGTTCATTCTGCTGTGGCGACCCCGGATTAATAAAGGGACTAAGCCGAAAAGAAAATGAATGAATGAATAGCTGAAATTTAACAATAATGATGCTTCGCAAACATCAGTATAGCAAACTAACGTACATCAGATGCTTTTATATAGTGTAGATTAGATTTTATGTAGTGGTAGAATAGATTTTATATTGCGGTAGATTAGATTTTATATTGCGGTAGATTAGATTTTATATAGTGGTTATTAGATGTGAAATAAATAAAAAAATTTACATTCAAAAAATAATTTACCAGACCTTTCAGACCTTTGGTTGCTAGGTTGTTACTAGGTTGATTTGAATGGTTGAAATTTAATATTAGTCTCACTTGATTTAGCAAGTGTTGCTAATAGTAAATTAATATTTAATATTGATATCCAATGGAGGTAACACAGCGTAGATGCTTGTTTACTAGATTTTCACATTTTTTCAAAAGATCTTGAGCTGAACTTGCCACCATGATGCTGGATGTTCACCAGGTTTTCACTATGTTCTTATGCAGCTAAACATTAGCATCACTTTAGCAATGGTAGCTAATAGTGAATTAGTACATAAACTTATATTTTGACAGCTAAAATGTGTCATGTTCTGTCTAATTGTGTGTATTTTCTATACACAGACATCTGAAAGATCTCCTCACACCTTTTGCATAGTGTGGTCTGGTACTTGTCCAGAGGGTCCAAACACGGGCCCATGGTCTTTGACTGTGAGGTGCTCCAGCTTTGCCCTGAGGGCCTGCTCCTCCTCGGACACCATTCGAAAAGTTCCACTCTGTGAAAACAGATGGAAAAAGATGCATGAAAACACCTTAATCCACATGCTTGAATTCAATAGCGCTAATCAATGGAAGCTAGTGTGGGCCGATGCTAAGCTGACTCACATGAATTGCATAAAGCCAGTCTGAAATTCAGGATTAGCGGCTAATGTTCGTAGCTCTATCCCTAAATACTAAGAATGCCTTGTTCCTAAAACATTTGTTAGTGAAATGAGCAATATTTTGGATGAACCAACATGAAATCACATGTTGTGTGATGTAACAGAGCCTTAAGATTTCACTTAAAACTGAGTTTTGCTAATGTAAACAGTTTTCTGTCATTCCTATAAAGACAAAAACAGTGGACTTACCACAACCGCCATTGCTTCAGACGCTCAGTGCAATGTTCTGTGGGGAAAAAGAGATAGTTATCACAAGGAAAATACTGAAGTCTCAAACAAAAAAAGTTTTTTATAACAAAGGAATCACAGTTTTTCTGAATCATGAAAAATTTGACAAGCTTGGAAAATGATATATAGCATCAAACCATATGTTCATTATCCTAAACTAAGCTCTCATGCATTTGGTGAATCCAATTTATTTTTAATTTAAATTAGTTAAAGCTGGTGAAGTATCAGTTAAATCTAAATCTAAATAAAAATAATCACAGATAGCAAATAATTTCTTACTCAGGATCCTTACACATTTTCAGCACACTATACGCACTAATTTCTGCTCAAAATAAGAATTATTATGATAATGTGAGTTTAAATGTGCTGAAGGCAAATTAAATCATAGTTGAAAATAATCACCAAAACAAGAATGTTAATTTAATAAAATAATATCACTAATAACCATTAAAGAAAAAAACTAAATACTAATTTAGGATTGCTAAAAAAGGCTGTCGTATTGTTTTAGTAATCTTTAATTCAATGATTTTTGACATTATAAAGCACGATGAAACTATAATAATAACACTTTTGTATTATTTTAAATTATGCCGTACTATTTACATGCTATTAGAGTAATAAAATGCTTAAATAATAACAACAATAAAATAAAATGCTACCAATTCATGTTTTACTTGGTAATATAATGACAAATGATTCATTTAATAATTTCTGACCAGTTATTTCTAAAAAAGCTATATGAAATAATATTAATCAAGATTTTTGTATATCTTTCTGATTTTTACACCCTTTTTTTACTTGCTATAATATTAATAAAAATAACACAAATATTAAAAGCAATACAATTAAACCAATAAAAATTGTATAATTAAAAAAACTTTATCAAATAAATAAAACACTAGTAAACATTTTTTGTAAGTAGAAATAATGTCATTAAAATTAGTAGAATAAAACAAATGTTTAGAAAGTAGCAGAATTTAACAGCACAAAGTAATACTATACTGTATATTACCATTAAATATTTGCAAAATACCATTAGAATAATAAACTTTTAAAATAACAAGACCACAAAACAAAATTTAAAAAAAAAACAATAAAAAGCCAAATAAATAATATAAAAGTTTCCCTGTCTCCCTCTTTATTTAGCTAATGTTAAAAGATCTGTCTTAGATCTATATTTTAAAAAGCAGGTCTAGACGTCTAGTGTAAAAAGATAAACAACTATTTAAATGTTGGTGTGACGAGTAATTATTGTTAAGTAATTATTGCAAAAGATGAAAGTTAAAAAAGTCCCAATTCACTCTACGTCACTGCAAACATCAACATTTAAAATTAATAAACAATGATCAATCATTTTAAATTGTTAATCAATTAAAAATATACATTAATAATAAATAAGATGAAAATATGAACATAAGTCATAAAATTGTAATAACTGAAAAAACGTGAACAAAGCACATTTTAATGAGAGAAAAAGGAGCCGTACCTGTTAAAGATTGCAGCGCTGCTGAAGTGAGGTGAGGAACAGCAGACGCCACTCATTTGTACTGCGACCTCTGATGGATTAACAGCGTCATATGAGATTATGGAGAGCAGATTTGATGGTAATCAGTGAAAAACATTGAGGGGAAAAAAAAGAGCAAAGTGAATATTGATCAATAGCTCTCATATTTAATCAGAGGTAACCTTCCCTCACCCCGAACAAAAAAAAAGATAATTAAATATGGAAAGAGTGGCCAAACGTAATAATATTATGGGTTAAATGTGAGGGAGGGTTTGTCAGTTCATTGACCAATAGGATTTGACTGAATTCCAGCTGCAGTGAAAACAATGAGCTGGAAATAGACCTGAAACACAAAGCCAAGAGAGGCAGGAAAGCATTTACACTCCAAAGAAGATTAGTAAATAATTTCGTGACATAACGCACTCATTCAACTATTCTTTCCAAATGATATTTTACTATATTCAGTGAACTGACATGTCTTTTAAAAAAACTTTTACGGATGAATTTTTATTTTTGCGGCGCCTTTCTAAAGATTTTGCATGCAGTAAAACTAGTTGAATATTTATAATTCAAGTTATTCAAATCCAACTAGTTTGTCCATTTTTAAAATTACCTTTAAAATATTTCTAATTAGATTAAAAGATTTGTTATAGTTATCTATAAATGTCTTAAGAATAATAACACCACAATACATTTTTATTGACATTTTTAACACTTGAGTAAATTTACAAAATTCATTCATTCATTCATTTTCTTTTCGGCTTAGTCCCTTTTATTAATCTGGGGTCGCCACAGCGGAATGAACCGCCAACTTATGCAGCATTTGTTTTACACAGCAGATGCCCTTCCAGCCACAACCCATCCCTGGGAAACATCCATACATTCTCATTCACACACATACACTACGGACAATTTAGCTTACCCAATTCACCTGTACCGCATATATTTGCACTGTGGGGGAAACCGGAGCACCCGGAGAAAACCCATGTGAACATGGGGAGAACATGCAAACTCCACATAGAAATGTCAACTGACCCAGCCGAGGCTCGAACCAGCGACCTTCTTGCTGTGAGGTGACAGCACTACCTACTGCGCCATCGTGTCACCACAATATTCAATTAATTAATAATTAAAATTTCAACTGTAAGTGGCCACAGCTGTATCACCCTGCAGCCCAGGACCGGTTACTTGCTGAAACTAAGCAGTTCTGAGCCTGGTAAGTACCTAGATGGGAGACCACATGGGAAAACTAGCTGCTGCTGGAAGTGGTGTTATTGAGGCCAGCAGGGGGTGCTCAATCTGTGGTCTGGATGCGTCCTATTGCCCCAGTATAGTGAAGAGGAGTCTATAATGCTTAGTGAGCACTGTCTTTTGAACGAGACGTTAAAACTAACAGGGCTAACTTAACAGTTAACAATTTCATAACCCATGCATGCCTTTAATTATACATAAGTATATTCAAAAGGGTCAATATTATACTTATACACACCATTTTAATAGGTGAAATGAAATAGTCAGGGTTTACATTATATAAATTATGAACGTGATGTCATATATTGTGCTTTATAATTAGGCACTACAAACTATACCTATTACAACTATGGCCATTCACAGTAAAATTCAGAAAAAAAATTGAGCACCCAGAGGAAACCCACACGAACACGGCAAGAACATGCAAACTCCACACAGAAATACCAACTGACCCTGCCGAGGCTCGAACCAGCGATGCCTAAATATGTATATATTTATATATACTGTATATAGTTGAAGTCAGAATTATTATCCCTCATTTACTTTTTTTCCCCAGTTTTTGTTTAATGGAGAGAAAAAATTTCAGCACATTTCTAAACATAATAGTTTTACTGACTCATTTCTAATCACTGATTTATTTTGCTTTTGCCATGATGACAGTAAATAATATTTGACTAAATATATTTCAAGACACTTCAAGTGATATTTAAAGGCTTAACTAGGTTAATTAGGTTAACTAGGCAGGTTAGGATAATTAGGTGAGTTATTGCATAACGGTGGTTTGTTCTGTCGACTATTGAAAAAAAAAAATACCTTAAATGGGCTAATAATATTGACCTTAAAAAATTTTAACTGCTTTTATTCTATCCAAAATAAAACAAGTAAGACTTTCTCCAGAAGAAAGAATATTATCAGACATAATGAGAAAATTTCCCTGCTGTTAAACATAATTTGAGAAGTATTTAAAAAAAAAAAAGACCAATTCAAAGGGGGCTAATAATTCTGACTTCAACTGTATATACACACAATTATGTATTAGGCTGTATAAATAAATAATTAAAATATTCTAAATAATACCTAAGGTGGGTGTTTTATGCAGTTCCTAGGGTCCTCTGTGTGGTTGCTATACTCGGGGTGGTTGCTAGTGTGTTGAAAGATGCTAGGATACTAAATGAACATTAATTAAGTTTAATTTAGTTGTCAGTTATCATAACTTGTTTTTGTAATTGAAATAACATTTACTCTTCTCCAAAACTTAAAAATGACGACTTGTATGTACAATTTTCAGAAATGTAGTCATGTGTACGTAAAAACAATAAGTTGACATAAATAAATATCTAAAAGTATTTTTCCCAAATTAGTTTAGACTCCATGGAAATGTCAACTTTGTAATGAAAAAAAAATCACCAAAACCCTTTTTAAGTGTATTCTTGTTTTACATAAAAGCTGTATTTAAAATTGTTTCATTTGATTTAGCAAAGTAATTTAAGTGCCAGTTTCACAGCTGTCACATCCATGAAAAAGTTTTTTTTTTGTCTCATAAATGCAG
>CAIGQQ010038113.1:96921-112833 GCA_903798035.1 Danio albolineatus
ATTTCCCTTTAGTTTAGTTCCTTTATTCATCTAGGGTCGCCACAGTGCAATGAATCACCAACTGAATCACAAACATCCATACACACTCTTTCGCACACATACACTAAGGCCAACTTTAGTTTATTCCAGGGGTGCTCAACCCTGCTCCTGGAGATCTACCTTCCTGCTGAGTTCAGCTCCTACCCTGATCAAACACACCTGAACCATTTAATTAGGAGCTGAACAGCACTAGATAATTACAGGCAGGTGTGTTTGATATGGGCTGCAACTGAAATCTGCACAACGGTCAAACTCCAGGAGCATGGTTGGTCACCCCTGGTTTATTCAGTTCACCGCTACCGCATGTGTTTAGACTGTGGGGGAAACTGGAGGAACCCAGAGGAAGCACAGAAATGCCAACTGGTCCAGCTGGAACTCGAACCAATGACCTTCTTGCGGTGAGGTGACTGTGCTAACCACTGAGCCACTGTGTCACCTAGTTTGATATCTGAGGTGAAAATAACAGTACAATTTCCTACATTTTGATGTCACTGATTAGGCCTATTTAATGTTAAAGGGACAGTTTAACTAGAAATAAAAACCTCACCTTTATGAGTTTCCTTTATCTGTAGAAAATAAAAGAAGCTATTTTGAAAAATGCTGAAAGCCTGTAACCACTGACTTGCAAAGCAGAAAACACAAATGGAATAGTCAATGGTTACATCATGTTCTAACAACACATGAGGGGACAAGATTTTGATGATAAGCAATTTGGCTGTCCACACTAGAGTGTCATGACAAACATTTAAATACAAATGCCAACAATTCAGAAATTCAGAATAATGCACTGCACTCCAAATGATATGGTAAGGTTTATTATCTAATTAATACATATTAAACCTCTTTAACATTATTAAAAGTACATACTGAGTGACTGATGTTGTTGGTTTGTATTGAGTAATAGTTCTGTTTGCCAGTTTTTTATTTTGAAGATCTGAGGTGAGCTATCTGCTGCTGCTTTCAGTGTGGCAATAAATATGATGTAAAATTGTATTCAAACTAATAGCATAACTAATTACATAAACCAATTACATAAAATTACATAAACTAATAGCATAAATAAAAGTTAACTAATAGCTAACTAGTAGCATAGGTGCTCATAGTCAAAGTAGTTTATTCAGCCAAGACTTCACAGAAATGGAAACGTGTTGCGGAGGGTTAGGACAAAAAATTTCTTTAAATATAGGACACTTTATTGTGTCGCAGTTTGGCATCGCATGTAGTTAGGACACAGTTTTACAGGTTGCCAACATATTTTTGTGTTTAACAGAAGAAACAAAAGTTCGAAACAAATAAAGAATAAATGATGACAACAGAGTTTTCCAACACAATCTCACAGCAATTCATTTTTTTTTTCAATTAGTGGCTAATTCGAATCTCATTTGTACAATTAAGTACGGTTTGCTTATCCTGTTTATCTAAAGCACTTTGAATTGCCATGGTGTATGAATTGTGCTAAATAAATAAACTTCCCTTGCCTTATCCCCCAATAGTTTACGTGCGGGGTTGGTTTGGGTGCCATGCCTCATTATTAAAATCGGACATTTTCATACGGCTGAACTTGTAGCCACTAAACTGACAAAAAGTAAAATAGTAACATTTCCTTGTAAGGTCAGGCCAAAAAAAGATGTTTCTTTAAAGGTTCTTGTCCCAAATAATTTTTTTCCAGTTTTATGCTTCCTATAAGCTTTTTCTTAAAAATAAGATTCTTTAATACCGCCTTTTTGTTTTCCAAATTTTTGACTGACAAAGCACCAGCAGCTCATTATACCTGTTTTCTGGAGCTCAAGCATCAACTACACAGACTGTCAGCACACTCTCAACAGGTTATTATCACTTCTTTCTTGAAATGTCTCTATATTTTAACTTTCCAAATGTAACATCCGACAATCTTGTTTTTTTCTGTCTTTAGTTTAACATGTGACAACTTTTGTCCTGTTGAGGACCTCTTCTTCACTGGGTAAATAAAAGGTGCTTTTTTGTTTGTTCAGCTTTCGTGTGCATATTTGAAACATTAAAAACTTTATTAGATATCTGAAAACAAACACATCAAAATTAGAGATCATTCTCAGATAATTACTAGTGTTAATCTTTTTCTTAAATGATCTGTTCAACTGTGCCTGAAATATTCTGACAGCAGGTTGACTTGATAAAGACCAAAAGCTTGAGTCTTTCAGCAACAGCAAGAGAAGCTGATTGTTCCAATCTGTGATTTGCAATATTGCATCTTTATGTCACTAACTCAAAGTCCTCCAAAATAGCTGATCATCCACAAAAAACAGGATAATGTGGGAATCTCAATTTGCACGATTCTTGACATGACCTTCAGTTTTTGTTTTAACAAAAGTATTAAAGGGATAGTTCATCCAAATATTAAAATGTGTTCCATTTACTCCCACTTATGTGGCTCTAACAGTTACGAGTTTCTTTATTCTGTTGCACACAAAAGATATTTTGAAAAATGTTGTAAACCAAGGTAACTATTGACTTCAATTGGAAAAAATACCTTTGTGAAATTCAATGTAAACCAGTTTCCAACATTTTTTTTTTCAAATTGTGCTTTTTTTTCCTCAACAGAACTCTTAAGCAGGTTTGGAACAGCTAAAGGGTGACTAAATGATGACAGAATGTTTTGGGGGGTGAACTATTCCTTTAACTTACAGCTTCCTATCAACTTCCTGAAGACAAATATGAACAACAGCTTCTGAACACAGCTGATTTAATAATAATCCCAGTGGAGCTGACATCACGAGCCAGCGATATTATAGATTTACAGTTCAACTCTAAGCTGGAATGTTTATGCTATTCATGTCAAGTCAGAGAGATCTTAAAAACACAATGTTCACCAACAACAAACCTGCTGCATTCGTCAAAGAAAAAAAAAAAGTAGTTTTCAAGCAGAACAATAAAAGACAGCTTTAATATTTGTTCCTCTGCACATTAGATTTGTTTACTTCTGAGCAAAGGCTGAATGACATCATATACCCAATAATCTAATCAGGCATCTTTAGAACAATAATCTTTTAAGCGATATTAAAATACTGATTGTCCTTTCTAATTTTTGGATTTTACCACAATCATTAAAAGGTATAGTTCACCCAAAAATGACAATATCACACATTGATATAGTTCTAAACTTCGATTCTTCTGTTGAACACAAACAAGATAATCTGAAGAAAGTTGGAGAAGAGCAGCCATTGACATCAATAGTAAACATAAAAAAACTCCCAACAATCCAACAATGTTTTTTCCAACAATTTGTATTATAATTTCCTTTTAGATCAACAGAAGAAAATGCACATTCATAATGCACAATTTCTTTTTTGATCAACAGAGGCCAATGCACATTCATAATAAATCAATTTAGATTAAGTTAAATAATTGTACTGCATTTTACATGGAATTTTATTTTAAAAGGCAAATACTGCCTTGCTTAAAGTCACCTGAACAAACACTGCCATCTCTGATATAAGACATCTTAACTGGTAAATATGAACTTCAGAGAAAAAAATGCTAACTTTTATTAATCTTAACCAAGTTAGTCAGACAAGATGGAATCGACTGGTTTCTAATCAAGTTCATTATAAGAGTTAAATTAATATAAGAGTACCAAATATTAAGTTCCAAATGCATGTATAAAACTGCCTAAACTGTTTTGGCAACATTTTTCACACATCGAGAAAATTCTCAACTGATTACAAGCTGAAGAATAATTCAGTATCAACAGCCTTTATTTAAAAAGCTTTGTATTTAAACCTTTTAAGTGACCATATGTTCTGAACAATATGAATGTTTAGTGCCATTCACAACTGTCAGAAAGCAGCATAACAACATATTAACATTACACCTTGACAACACTGATCTTACAAGTGAAAAAAAGTTGAGCTAATCCCTAAAACACATTGTGTACATTCATTTAAGTTATTATTAACTTTAATAATTAAAATCCCTTAATGATCATGTTAAGTTTGGGTTACTTAAGTTTTTCAAGCGCAATATTACAGTCAAGTCTGAGGTATAAATAATAACGTTGGTTGCTGGTATTGAGGTTGGCAGTATTCTCTTTTCACTCTTGATCCTATAGGCTGCAGTCCATCATATTTTCTGGCCAGTACTGGTCCTGCAAGTAGTGTTTGAGGGAGTTCTTGGGTAACTGTTGGGATTGATCAGCGTTTGAATCCTGGCACAGGATGTTGTTCTCCCACTGGTCCTCCACCAGTTTGTATAGGTCTAGAGCAGAAAGAGCATCTTCAACAGAACAATGTCCCTGTCTGTCAACCTGAAGGAAAATATATAGTCCACATAAATTAGCAAATCCTGATAAAAGAGCTCTACTTCTGTGAGATTTTTTTTTTAACAATACAAAAAGAGAAGAGCCTATTTTGCTCAGAAACACTGCATTTACTTGATCAAAATTGTATGTTTTAAAATAGTAAATTATTACAATTTAAAATAAGTTATTATTAAAAATGACAGTAAAAAAATAACAGTTCTCATTAGATGTCGTTTAAAGTGTTATTCTTTGGATTGAAAGGTGAAATTTCACCATCACTATTCCACTAATATGATGATTTGCTGTTCTGCACTGTAAAAAAATCTGTTCATTAAAAGTTTACATATTTAGTGTTTTCCATTTGTGAATTACATTATAATACTGTACATTATATCTACAGTAAAGAAGTTGTTGGAAGATCAAGGTCCTAATGCAATTCAATAGCATAAATAAAAAAAATAAAAACATGAATCACAAAATACAGAAAATTACTAATTTCCGGATATCATTTAAAGTGTACTTTGATCCGTTATTAATGCCTTATTATTCAAAACATTTTATTTTTTTCCAGATTTTGTAGAATGTGATATTACTTTTTAAGAGTTTAAAAAGCATTTATTTGAAATTACTCTTAAATGATCTTGATGAATAAACGTAAAATACATTTTGAATGATACCATATCAGTTTCCACACAAATACGAGACAGACTATCAATTTTCAACACTGCTAATAATAAAAATACATCTTTATAGTGAATAAATCTTATAATAAAAAAAGAATTTTGAGCAGCAGATTGTCATATTAAAATAATTTCTGACATTGTGACACTCAAGACTGGAGTATTGATGCTCAATCATTCTGCTTTTTAAATCATAGAAATAAATTACATTTGAAACTGTATTCAGTAATCAATTCACATTAATACAAATATAAGAAATATGTTAAGAACCATTCAAATAAACAAGTAAATTACATTCAACTTCTGACATTAATGGTTGATAGAAATTCAAACTTTTTTCTAGCAGAACTTTACTTAATAGTTCTTAAATTGAGTCCAATTAAATTGTAATATTTCACAATTTTACTGTATTTGATCAAATAAACAGAGCCTTGGTGAGCATAATGTGCTTCTTTAGATGTTCTGCCAGACAATCATACCTGTATGGTCCTATTGAGAAGCTTCTGTGCCAGTTTCTTCAGAGAGACGTTACAATTACTGTTGGCATCATACAGCTGTCGCAGCAAGATACAAGAGCAGGTATCTCTGATCATACGAGGCTGGACAGAGATGTAGAGAACATTGAGGTCATGATATAAGGCATGGCCAACAATAATCTTTCCTTTGAGGATCTTAAGAATCTGGGGGGAAAAGAGGAGAGAGAAAAAAAACCAAAGTGTTATTTCAAAAATGTTATAGAAAAATTGAGCAGAATTATTAGAATAAATCTGTCTAATTCAACTACATTTAAACAACTACATTTAAAAAATCTAGCTAGTGTAAATATACTGTATCATAAATTTGAGGATTAAGCACTTTGGGATTAAGCATAATTAGCCATGTTATAATGATTATGCTAATTTTAAAAGCAAAATGCATGAAAAGCTTATTCAAGTAAAACTCTTAATTAACCATTTAAAATTAACCAAGAGTATCTAATATAAATAATTTCATAACAACTCTCTGAATTTACAGAGAACAATTGGGAATAATTATTATTTAAATTTTATGATTTCAGTTGTAAAATTAAAACATTATGAACACACGATAATTACGATAATAATTGACTATTTATTTACTATGAATAAGTGAATTTATATAAATAATAACGCAGTGTAAACAAGCCCGCCATTTTGTTTAACATTTATTATTTAAATAAAATATTAAAACTATTAATATTAATTTGTGTGAATATTTTAATTGAAGAATTAAAAACAAATATATATTAAAACATAATAATAACAATAAAAAAATAATTGATTATTCATTTAACAATATACAATGAATAATAATTTACTTGAAAAAATGTTTTTTGGTAGTTGGACCACTGAAAACATTGGCAGAGCTAGCAAATAAAGTGGAACCAGTGTTATACTACATATATTTATTTGCAGAAATTCAAACCTACTACACAATGAACACTACACTGTAAAAAAAAAAAGTAATAAAAAAAATTATTAGTTAACTTTGAGTCATCTCAACTTCTGTCAATCAAACTGACTAAAAATATTAAGTTAAAATTAAATTTAACTTGATTTATTTTGTTTAAACCTGAGTAACTTATTAAAACAAGTTAAATCAAATATTTGTTATTATGATTTGTCAATGCATTTTTTTTTTACAATGAAACCTAAAATAATGCTGTATAATGAAGTGGCCTCACCTCATTCTGAGCGTGCTCAAAAGGCACCGCTTGTCTTAAATGATGGCTCCTAATGCCGCTCCATCTTGTGCGATAGTCAGTGACCGGATCCTGAGGTAAAATATAGCTATCATACACCACACTACCATAATAATCAACGATACTACAGCGTGCCACTTCACTACGCCGACCTCCAGGCCCAGTGCCGACCATCTCACAGTCCATCGCTACGATCCTGGAATGATCGATTCTCAGACACGGTGAACTCCTGCCACTGGTAGGCGGACTACTTTCAGAAGAAAAACCACTATCCACCTCCCATGATTCTCCAGGTAGCGTATTATGGGTTATTCTAGGCCTTTTGAACTGCATATTATTTGACTCTTCAGATACAAAACCTGAAGTATTTCCATTTTTAAGACACTCTGTCTTAGTGTCCAGCTTTCTTTTCTGTCCTCTTTTCTGCTCAAAGGATGTCTCAGGGATTTCCATAGCGGGATTCTTCTTTTTACTGTTTTTCTTTCGTTTACACCTTTTATTCTGATGGGAAATAGAGAATGTTTCTTTGACGAAGGCTGGCGTGTGGATATTTTGGTCCACACCATTGCTGTTGGAGTGTTTCCAGAGTAAAGTAGACATGTTGTCGGCAAGCAGGTTTACATCTGTTGAAAAAAAAATAATAATAATTCAAATGTCATCAATTGGCAGTTGTAGATGCTGTGAAAATACCTGTTTTGAGTCATTAAATGCAATTAAACAAATATGTTAAATAAAGTCTGATTATATTTTTAAAATGATTTAAAAACTGAAAATATTTTCAATTTCAACTTCATATACTGATTTATCATTCAAGGTGTATCATTTTAGGGTTAGGAAAACCTCTAAACTTCCAAACCTAAAATAGACTAGAAGGAAGTCAAAACTATGTTAATCCCTTATTAAACAAAATTAAAAATCGAGAGTAATAGTATAGTTATTACTCCAATGACACAATAATGATATTTTTAGAAAATTAATAAAGCAAATACATTTTTAAAAACATATTAAAAACG
This sequence comes from Danio albolineatus, assembly GCA_903798035.1. Taxonomy (NCBI): domain Eukaryota; kingdom Metazoa; phylum Chordata; class Actinopteri; order Cypriniformes; family Danionidae; genus Danio; species Danio albolineatus. Next base: position 104,647 of record CAIGQQ010038113.1, read on the forward strand.
TTCGAATGTATTTGAAAGAACAAAGAAACAAATACACACATGTAACGTTATATTAAATCATAATTTTTAGTGTGGAAAATAATAATAATCATAACACAGCTGCCAAATTACTAAGCTAAAATACATTAACAACGTTTATACCAATATTACCTTATACAAATATATTATGACTACATTTGACTGTAAGAAAATCCACGATCAAAAATATCTAAAACGGGTCATTTATTTTTCAACAATGTCGTGTACAAAACCATCATTCAGCGTTAGCATTAGCTAGCTTACCATTTAGCAAAGAAACAACACGTTTTACCTTATTTTACGTTTGATAATGATGCTTAACCTAATTGTGGTTACGTTATAAAACGTTTAATCAAAAAAGCAGATATTACGAAAGGAGTACTATATTCATTTTACTCAGTTTCACATACCTCGATGTACACGTGGACCCGCTGAATGACAGAGCTCTGGGAACATGCCGAGGCAAGAGCCAACTCAAACGATTTGATTGGCCGGCTTGCTTGGCCAGCTCTGAGATCTGATTGGTCAAACCAAATACCGACGATGAGTCACTTCTCTATCTTGAAAAAAATAGATATACAAGTAAATTAATTTTAGATCGATCCATTGAATATAATAAATATTAAACACAACAATGTGATCAAAAGATTCAGAAAAAAAACATTTATTGATTAAAAGAAATGGATACAAATCAGATTAAAACAAAAAGATGCATTTCAGATTGAAATGAATACGCCTAATACATTTTATATAATGTACAAAAGCTATAAATATTCTTTCAAAAATAGCCCTATTGATTATATATTCCTTGTAAATGTATTTGTTTTGTTTTTGTTTTGACATGAACAAGCTGGCTACGTTTTAAAAAAGTAATAAAATACTTCAGGAACATGTCAGGGCATTAAAGTGCAAGATCCACGTTTTCTGTTTTTCAATTTTTTATTCTTATTATTTATTTTTATTATTAGCTTATTATTATTTATTGCATCTGTGACATCTGGCGGAGGAGCAGGAACAAAAGTCTCGTCGGCCCTGTTGTGCTGCCGAGGAGACGCCGGAGAGAGAGAAAAATGGGTGAAGACGAAGAGTTTGGAGCAAGAGCTAGTGGGGGGCCAGGATACTTAAGCCTTCAAACGACCAGAGAATCCTCAAAACCCCTCAACTCCTCCGTGTCAAGTCCACCTAAGTCTAGGCTTAGTTGCTGTCACCAGCCACCAACCAGCGCAGTAAACCGCTGTCAGTGCTTGAACATTCAGGTTAGTCTTTAATGTCTTTAACACCGGCTCACTGGCTGATCGATAAGTGAATACCCCACATTAAAATAAAATACGATATACCAGGCTATAACATAGAGCTTTCGAACCATGCGGTAAAGTGTATTACAATTTTGTTAATGACTAGCCTACTACAGCATACAGTATTTACAATCGTGATATATTGTACAGTAATAATTTTTAGTTTACTGTGGTATTGAAATAATAATATATCGTTGTAATAGCCTGTAATATACTGTATAGTTATACAAGTAAGGAGTAATTTGTTTCAATTATTATAGTTGTTGTATAACCACAGTGACTATAGAATTACCACAGTAGATTAATTTTACTTTACTGTAGCTATGGTTAAAAACAGTAGTATTTTTTTCTTATGTCATAGTTTATGAAGGAAGACACTTGAGGATGTCCTACATGGTATCATTACTTTACTTGTTTTATAAATGATTGTCAAATGTTTAACAACAACAATATATTTTTTATTATTCTATTGCACTGATTTTTTAAGAAATACTTAGTGTGTACTATGTCCACAATTAAGTTCTCAGGTTTAAAAGAATTTCAGACATATTATTTAATTAATATTTTTATACAAACAACACTGTAAGCGTTATACACTTTTCATTTTTGAACTGTGATTATTCATTCATTTCTTTTTTCGGCTTATTCCCTATATTAATCCGGGGTCGCCACAGCAGAATAAACCACCAACTTATCCAGCATTTTGTTTTACACAGTGGATGCCCTTCCAGCCGCAACCCATCTCTGGGAAATATCTATGCATTCTCATTCACACACATACACTACGGACAATTTAGCTTACCCTATTCACCTGTACTGCATATCTTTGCACTGTGGGGGAAACTGGAGCACCCGGAGGAAACCCACGCAACCACGGGGAGAACATGCAAACTCCACACAGAAATGCCAACTGCCCCAGCCGAGGCTCGAACCAGCGACCTTCTTGCTGTGAGGCAACAGCACTACCTACCGCGCCACTGTGTCGCCCAATGATTATAACACTGTTTTTTGTTATTGATCAGACAGCAGTGAAAATCACCAGAAGTTGAAGGTATTCAGTGGATGTTGAAGGAATGCTGTCATCAAATTCGTTCACACCTATGCAATATGAAGAAATATTCATATTGGTTTATATATTTTGCGTATTTATCTAGAAAGGATGATTAGCTAATTTTTTCACAACGACAGATGCAATTTTCTGACAGCAGAGGTAGCTGCTGCGCCGAAAGAGGTGTAAAATGGTAAATTGAATAACCTTGTTTGATAAGAACCCATAATCATTCTCCATTAATGGTTTATGCCACAGAGATTCAGCCTTTCTTCAGTCAGGATAAGTGAGTGGCTGTCCATCTGTGCCAGTCTCAGAATGACCAGTCACCCGTAATGGTGGTGGTAGAAGTGTTTGTTCATGGCTTTCTGCGCCAACGAATTATCTTCCAATAATTCAATGGACCAGTGTCCTGATATTTTATCCTGCTCTTCAGATTATGTTACCAGCACTGTATTTGAATGGTTCTGAGGTTGGGGTTATGGATTAGGGTAGGTTAGGATGATATTACAGCCTCATATCACACCACACCTGACACCACATCAAAATTTACACTGGTAGCACAATCTAATACGTATCATGTTTCATCAACAAATTGTGCTGGCTACTTTTGAATGGGAGGATCAGTAGGAAAATCTGAAAGGGTAGGAGAAACCAACAGAACACAGGAGTCAACTGCAGTATCATACTACAGTTATCAAATCTAAAGGCACTGCTGAAATGTTATACTTTAAGACATTTGTCAGATTTTTGTTCTCAAACAGCTCCAGCTTTTAGAACTAGTTTCAGTATCTTATCCAAAGTCTTGTTTTGTTTTGTTTGATTAGATTTTTAATGGTTGTATCTCAAATCATTCAGCATGATCATTCATCTCATGATATGAAACTGTAATGTGTTTAAGATTTGCCTGGAACTACTTTAACTGTTTGGTAAACTAAATAATTTCACATTTTTATTGCATAAATTGTGTTTCTGATACCACTCAAAGGATTTTTTTTCATAACAATGCACAAATAGTCCTGACAGTTACAATGATTGTTAAAGTGCTAATGTTCATCAGCCAATCCGAATTAAGCATTCAACAGCCCCGTAATATTAGGATATTTAACATATTCTTTTCATTATTTGAATAGCATTTTATAGAATATTATTCTATAAAAATATTTTGAACGACACAAGGTTTATTTTATTTATCTGGAAGTTCGTCAGCTACAATCAATTCTGCAGGAAATCCTTATTGAAAAGGTTTGAATATTGCAGTGTTTGGTATAAATTACTCATCTGTGCACAACATTATTTTGCCTTTTTAGGGTTTTGTGACTTTATAATTTCTCTCAATTAATCACCAATCTTTCAAGATTAAAAAGGGGACATTTTAAATTTTAATAAAAGATAAATGGCATGCTTTCTAATTAAAGCAACAATTAGCAAGAGTATAGTAGGGAGTGCTATCAATCAAATGAAATCTAAATCCTTCTTACTCATTCATTCATTTTCTTTTTGGCTTAGTCCTTTTAAAATCCATCTTACTAATTTTTTGAATGTGTTTTCACTGCAGAGCCAGTTGGATGAATAACATTGTTACTAAATTACTGACACATCCGATTCAAACATGCTGAATCACTTAAGAACAAATCACTCCCTCAACATGCAAACTGTTGTGTTTTGATTGAAACTACAGTTGTTCACAAAATAAAGTAGAACAGTAATAAAACCTGATTTCATTTCAAACCATATTTAAAGAGATATAGGATGAAAATGTATTCACTGTCAAGTGGTTGAATTTCTTTTTTCGATTGCACACAAAGTAAGTTATTTAGAAAAAATGTTAGAATTAATCAGCTTTCGTAGGAAAACCAATCATGGAATTCAACGGTTACAGATCTCCAACGTTTTTCAGAAATAATGAGTAAATAATAAGTAAATCATGACAGTTTTCATTTTTTGGTGAACTATCCATTTAATTTTTTTCTGTTCACAGGGCTGGAAAGAAATACGTATTTCTCCATACAATTTTTGTGAACAGGAGCTGAAACTTTTTATATTACATGAAGGAGCCTGCAAATCATCATGCAAAACAAATGCCCATCACGTCCCCGCTAGGTGGCCTTGTCCTTCTACAAACCACAGCTGTTCACTTACACTGATTGGATGGACAAGGGCCAACCTCCCGAAATCACTACTAATCCTCTTAGAGACAACAAAACTCTTACTCGCCCAATCCTCTGCGTGCCTCCACTGCGCCCACCCTTTTCTCCTCTCTCCATCTCCCCTCCCCTCACTTATCGACCCACTGCATGGAGAGATTGTAATCCAAGTGGATTACGCTGTAAATTGGGTGATGGAGGATTGAATGCTCTAGAAGTGAATCTCATCTGCAGCAGCAGTTTTGCTTGCCGTTGGTCTGATTTATACATTACAGCCAAGACTTTTCAACATGGGATTTTGGAGGACACTTTTTAGATGCCATTCTTTGAGGATGAGATGATGAAGTGCAACTTAAAACATTGATATCATGATTTTGACCAGTAGGAACAACAACCTAACGATGACATTAAGTGGATTACTTGGATTATCAGTATCATCCTGAATATGAGAAGTGTTTGTTACTTCAGGCAGCTCACTGGGAGTTTGAGAAGTTTCTGGAAGATCTGAACATGACGGGGATCAACTTTTGGATTGATGAGGAGTTCAGAAGGGTCTTAAGAGACATTTAAGACCAAATAGGTCAACATGAATGAAAGCCATTGGATTGAAATTTGGGGTTTATTTGTGGCACTGGAGTAGTGGATTCTCAGACTTCTTCTCATGACTTCATTATACATTTGTGGCCTTTAAGGATACTAGGTGCCAGCATCATGTGTCATATCAGAAGGTCTTCTTGGGTCACGTTTCTGATGGTCTACACAGGCTGGATATGCATGTTTACTCATGCCCAGATGAAGATCCCACCTGAAACGTAAGTTTTGCAACTAGCATTCAGGTGATGGGTTTACATGTTAAAAATTGTGTTTGTGATATAATAATAATGTTTTTTGTTCAGTTTGTTACTATTTGGTTTTATTCCATCAAAGGCTTGGTAGCTGCTTGTAAGACCAGACAGACTATTCGGGTCTAATTTGCACTGTGCAGACTTCAGTTCCATATGCATTAGCATTTCAAATGAGACAGGAAGAGAAATTGCTCTGAGAGTTGTGTGATCATTTTTAGTAATTCCCTGATTCCCTGAGTTTGTTGAGGTGTAAAATTCAGTTCTCATGAGGCTTGGAAGTCGTTCAGTGAAATAGCAGATGGCAGACAATCTTCAACATACAGTACAAAGCAGCATGAATATATTTAAGGTGGAGATATTTTGATGGTAGACAGTATGCATAATTATTTCATGAGCAGTTACTAGCATAAAAATACACATTTTTTATGCTAGCAACTGCCAATGAAATAATTATGCATATTGTCTATCACCAAATTATCTCCACCTTAAAATATATTCATACTGCTTCTTCTTCTTATGTAACCAGAAATATAACAATTAACCAAAATGAATCTTCTGAGATAATTTATGAGTTCCCATGTTATTCAAAGTCTGTACGACGTCTTTCTTAGGTAGAATATAAAAGAAAGAGTTTGGACTCAAAATAGGACAAATAAAATCTGAAATATTCCTCAAAATATGTTACATGTTTGAAACAACATGAGATAAAATTTGGGTGAACTGTCCATTTACAGTATGTTCACATGACAGTAAATTCTACCAAATAAACTGAAAACAACAACAGCAATTTTGGGGCTCTGAAAATGCAAAAGTATTTAAAAAATAACACCATTATCGTCTCTCTAAATTTCAAAAAACATGGTTTTGTGAAATTGATGACGTCATACACTGCACATGCGTATTACATATTTATTTTATAGGCATGCTTGAAGGATTTTTTGTTGATTTTTTTTTTTTTAATGTGAGGATATTTTGTTTTGAAAATGTGTTTTTCAGTGTTTTGGGGCCCTGAAATTGCTGATTTTTGAAAATTTTAGTCTGATTATGTTGTGCATGCATATATAGTGATGGCTTTTTTTAAACCACTCTTTCATGAAACTTAAAATTCAGTAAATGATGCTTTGTTACATAATAAAGTTTTGAAATTTCATAACGATCACTGAACAATCATACGTTTTTTTTGAGAGCGCACCTTGTGAACATCACCTTTGAACACAGTTTTTACCTGATCACTGCTCAGATATATACAGCTGTTTTATTGAGACATTTGTGTTAAAATGAATATTAGCTCATAGTCTCCTGTTGGCCTTTTTAGCTATAACTGTGTCAGCACGGATTGTAAAAGTAGCTTAAAAACTATGTCAGATTTAACATGTTTTTTTTTAATATACAGACATTGTCTAATAGTAGGTTAATATTCTGGCTTGAAGTGGCTCTGTTTGCTCTGCTCATACCATTAATAATACCTTCTGGATGCCAGCCAGACACAAGCTAGTTCACAGATGGCCATACAGGCCAGACTCAGAGCACACAGGAATATCACAGGCAGTATCACATTATCTACATTATTCTCATGCGTTTACTTTTTATCACATTATGTGTAAAAGTTCAGCTCATCATGAAACAGCAAGCAGATTTCATCACACAGGATTTACTGCTAATAACATGTTTTCTTTTTATTTTGACCTTAATCCCTACATTTTCTTTTAGATTTTTGGGATTTATATAACTGCAACAATTCAACTGTGAAATTGCTCTCTTGAATTACCAGTCTACATTAAAAGCATATTATTATGTATTATATTTTAAAGTATAACATTAATGAGATCAGTTATGAATAATGGATATTATCAGTGCTACAAGTAGCTTAATTGTTTATGTGGAAATCATGCTTTTGGGTTTTTTATTAGGAAAACCTGAAGAATTAGGTTAACTTATTAGTTGATTGAACATAAAACAAAAAAACTTGACCCCCAAAATACTCAAGAGTTGTGTTGTTTCAGCTCACTTTATATAAGTACTTTGAACAAACAGCAAACAGGAAAAACAACAAAAAAGTGTTAAAAGTATTCATTTCTTTTCTTACTGATACCAAATTGTAATAGCAAAATAATATACAGACTACATTGTATTTTTGCTTATATACTGTAGGATAGATATCTACAAGTGTTTTTTTATTTGTGCTGGATTTGACAGCCCATTGTTTCCCTTGCTTTCATAGTTTCAAGTGTTCATAAAAATCTCAGTCATGTTAGATCACAGCATTTTAAATTTAACCAGGATAGAGGCTGTAAGGAAAAACCATATAGCTTTACAATGTCACAAGTAGGCATGGGACGATAATCGTTTTTAAGGTATACTGCAGTTTGTAAAAGTCAAGGTTTTCATACTGCCCAAATTTTCTGCCGTTCCTAAGGTATGAGTAAGATTTTTTATTTTCTTTTTTTTGTTTGTTTTTAGGTGTAAATTGTAAAGACATCTGTGTTTTTGAAACAAATGAAGACCACAGAAGTCAATGATTTACTTGAATTATTTAGCCTGATATGTTTATTGCCCCAAAATACTTTGTCAAAATAAAATATATTACAATCAAAGGGAGAAAAGGTTTTGTTTTTTAGCCAGACATTTAAAAAGAATACATTTTAGAGCAGTAATCACAATACTGTGAAACCATGATATATTTTTATCCAAGGTTATCATACCGTCAGAATCTTATACAAGCCCATGCCTGGTCACAACAGTTTTTTTTTACAGCTGAACAATCAGTATAATGTTAAACAACAGTTCATTCATTCATTCATTTTCTTTTCGGCTTAGTCCCTTTATTAATCCGG
>CAIGQQ010038113.1:113233-123970 GCA_903798035.1 Danio albolineatus
GTTTCCAACATTCTTTTAAATATCTTATTTTATGTACAACAGATAAGCTTTAGAACCACTTGGGGGAAAGTAAATTATGAGTGAATTATTGTTTTGTGGTGAACTGTCCTTTTAAGCATGTTTTATATTTTGTTATTAATGTAATTTATTAAATCAGAATTCATTAAATAGGTTAATAATTTGACAGATAATTCAACTACACGTACATTTTTCTATAGAATTATCAAATATAAAATTAGCATTCAATCTTTAAGAAATTACATTTTGAATTCAATTATTTCATGGTAATGTTTTGCTGTATCTTTCAGTTTGACTACTTTAATGCACTCCTGGTGAACACTATGGATGAAGAGGGTAATTTTATTGAACTTGGAGGCGAATTCCCCTTGGAGGAAAATAACCATTTCAGCAAACTTGCAGTAAACACTTTAATGAGCGACATCCAAGTTCCAACTAATGTCTACAACAAAGGTATGACAGCAAAATAGTGAGAATCTCTATGGCCTTTGTGTCTGAAGGTGTTTAGTTCACCTTTCACTTATTTTGATTTATAATTTAAAAAATTCAGCAACACAAATTTAGGGTGTTTTATAAGTCATTCACTAGTTGACGAATTCTTCTGAATAAAGTGCTGAACCACAATAATAATAATTAAAACTATAATATAATAAATAGGCATATTATCTATGCTCCTTTCACTTAAAGGCATAGCTCAGCCATAAAATGAAAATACTGTTATTATTTACTCACCCTTGAGTGATGAAATTTTGGAAACCATTAGCCATTGACTTTCATCATGCTATACCTACTATGCAAGTCAATGGTTACCGGTTTCCAACATTCAAAATATATAAATTAAAAGTAAAATGTTTGTAAGCCACTTGAATAAACAGAGCTGATTTTTTGAGCTTCCTTTGCCTTTATTGTACACAGGATTAAAATTGATGTTTATAGTACTTGTATCAATTCTATATTTTTATGCATTAATAGTATTGCCAGCAATTTGTATGTTGTGCATTAATTTATTTATTTATTCAAATTAAAAATGCACTTTTCGATGTCAATTTTGTACAAATGCAACATTCAAGCATTTTAAACAACTTCTTAATTTCAGTCGTGTTTATTTGCAGATCCAGATATTCTTAACGGAGTGTACATGTCAGAGGCCTTGAACGATATCTTCATCAATAACTTCCAGAAAGATCCCACGCTCACCTGGCAGTATTTCTGCAGCCAAACGGGTTTCTTCAGACTTTATCCAGGTTTAATCAGTTCTGCTTAGTACTGCTTAGCAAATTTTAAGACGAAGGGATTTCGATATTTTCTCTCCCTTATGTTCCAGACATATAAAGAATGACTGAAGTCTGTTAACTCAACTCAGATGCCCCACGTTCTTGTAAAGAAACGAAAAATAAATAATTTAGTTATTTACTGACATATAACACTTTTTTATCAGTAAACATAAATAGAAGCTCAATTAAACCTGCTTGATGTGTAAGAAGAAGCACAACTGGGTCTGAGTGACCAAATTTGGATGATGATTTGGAATTCTGTTTGTTGATCAATGTGGATTTTGTGGTTAGTGAAGCTGTTTGTCGTATAAACTAATCATGTTTCTAAAAAAGCCTTGGATTAAACTGCTTGATTCATACTTTTGCTTTAATCTCTTTATGAATGATTTGAAGTGATAGAGATTTGGGTTAACAGACTTTCAATGCGGGACAGAAAACTTTTTTATTAAAAATATCTTGTGTTTTCTGAAGATGAACTAATTGGTTTTGGGTTTTTGAGTAAATCAACTCTTAAAGGGAAAGGGTACAGAAAAGTGTAAGTCTGCTGTTAATTTACTCACCATTAGATCCTCAAGATATATATAATTTTCTTTTTCAAGATATATATTTTTAATATTATTTTTTTTTCAGCTGGATCAAAAACAGTCCATTTTAATGTCAATATTATTATCTTAAGCAGTATTTTGTTTTTCATTTGTCTATAGAACAAACCATCATTATAAGATGTTTTGCATAATTATGTAACTTGCCTAGTTAACCTAGTTAAGTCTAGTTAAGTTCATCACTGTGAAACCCCTATTTGGTTTTTTGTGGCACCTTTTTTTCTAAGAGTGTACTAGTGCTCATGATGGCATCAGCTAAATGCATAGGCTATGGCTTTCACTTGACACAAATGTATAAATACAGGACTTAGCACAGTCTAGAGCACAAGCGTTCTGTCATGTAATGACGTATGCTTTTATGCACTCTGTTTGTTTTCCATGGACTTCACTTTGTAAGACCTAGTAATATTTTGGTTTACATAATTTATTTTTGGCCTATAAAAATACCAGTAGTTGCTAATAAACATTTTTATCAAAAACTACGAACCTGTTTTAGCTAAACAACTCAGCTAAACAAAATAATATAAAAATTCTGTCATTGGCTAAACTTTTCATTTAATTTAGCATTTTAATGGAAGAAAATATACAATTTTGCTTGTATTTGCTTTTTTCAGGAATCCGATGGACCCCGGATGCTAACGGTGTTGTGTCTTTTGACTGCAGAAACAGAAACTGGTGAGTCTAATACAGTGTTGGGTAAGTTACTTTAAAAACGTAATAAATTACAAATTACTGACTACTACTGGAAAATTGTAATCTTAAACTTAAAAAATGTAAAAAGTAATCAGAGTACTAATTACTTTACTTTAAAGTTAAACTTGAAACATATAAAATATACTTATAAAATACTAAATAAACTGCAGCTTTTTCAGTCATTCACAGTCATATTCACTGAAAAGCATTACAATAGGTTGATCACAGCAGCTTGACATATTCAAAAAAACTTAAAGTTCATCCAAAACTCATCATTCATTTTTGTTTTTGTTTTTAACACAAAAGAAGACGAAAAAAACTGGATACCTGTGACCACTGACATCCATAGTATGCAAAAGCACTGCAGTGTTTGGGTGTTCTGTGTTTGTCTGAGTTAGTTAGTCTACTGAAATGTGTATATTCCATACAAAGCATGAAGCTGATCTGTGACTCATGGTTTTCAACTGTTGCGCCTGGATATATGCGCTCTGAATATGTGTGAGCAAGCTGCACGCCTACATTGGAAATAATGAACTTGCGCACACAAAAGACGCCGTATGTGAACGGCCCCATAAGCATCTACGCTTCTCTTCACATTCAAAAGATTCCCTCACTCCTGATCCTGCGCAAAAATTGTATTTAACCGGTTTAGGCTGAGTTGGACTGTTGTGTTTTTGGGCACCGATGTCCTTCTTGGTGAGTATTGTCATAGAATGCTTTCTGTTCAAGTGCTTGAACAAGTTGCGGGTCCAGTTAAAAGCAGTGGAAAGTTCGTTAGAGACTGGACTGCATTTCACAGCAATACTTTCAATTTTATGCACAATGAAATCAAAGCAATGTTTGTATAATGTGTGTTACTGTGGAGCACGTTACACTCAGCTCTGGTCAAATAGTAATGCATTGGACATAAAACCCAAAAAACACTGCACGAAGATGTGTCAGTTTGATTCATTCATTTGAGAAATAAACGATATGCCAGCTGATCTGGATTCAGGAAGGTCTTTTCCTGAGCCAGCGGGCAGTGCAGGATTATCTGTGTGGATGCCACCCAAATGTCTGCTTGTGGCCAGTTAGACCCTGATCCCACCCAAAGACTTTAATCTCAGTCTTAAGTGGTTAACCGCTCAATGACCAGGTTAGTAGGACTGACACTACCGGCGTACGTGTCTGCTTATACAAAAGCAAGCTATTGAAGTAAAATCTGAATAAACAAAAGGTGCAGTTGTGAAACAAAACATGATTGGATTCACATTGACCTTGTGTTAGTTTTTAGTATAGACTTAAATTATGAAAATGTACTCATCATTTACTCACGTCCAACTGGTTTCAGACCTGTCCGAGCTTCTTTTTTTTCTGTTGAACATAAAAGTAGCCATTGACATTCATAGTAGGAAAAATTACTATGGATATCAATGTTTTCAACATTCTTCAAAATAACTTTCTATTCAACAAAAATTGGTTCCTAATGGAGACAGAATTTTCAACTGAAGTAGTAGAGCTCCAGTTAAAAATATTAACATGTTGATAATTATAAAAATGTCATAAATCTTTTTGGGCATATTATTAATATGTATTATTTATATTAGATATATTTGCTTGTTTTGATCACATGTCTCAGATCTATTCAGTATTTAGATCACCTGTAATTTTATTTTTAAATGATTTTGTTTTATTTCATTTCATTTATTTTATTTCATTTCATATTTTTTATTTTATTTTATTTTATTTTATTTTATTTTATTTTATTTTATTTTCATTCATTCATTTTCTTGTCGGCTTAGTCCCTTTATTTATCCGGGGTCGCCACAGCGGAATCAACCGCCAACTTATCCATACACACACATTCCCACTCATACACTACGGACAATTTAGCCTACCCAATTCACCTGTACCGCATGTCTTTGGACTTGTGGGGGAAACCGGAGCACCCGGAGGAAACCCACACAACCACGGGGAGAACATGCAAACTCCACACAGAAATGGCAACTGACCCATCCGGGGCTCGAACCAGCGACCTTCTTGCTGTGAGGCGAACTTGCTGCTCACTACGCCACCGTGGCGCCTTATTTTATTTTACTTTATTTTATTTTATTTTTCTTAGGCTTAGTCCCTGATTTATTAGAGGTCACCACAGCGGAATGGACCTAGTTTATTTTATTTTATTTCATTTATTAATTAATTGTTTTTTGTTTTATCATAAAATTACCACATGAAATTCAAGCAAATACATTTTAAATACTAAAAAAATAGAAATATATATATTTAAAAATATTATACAATTTGTAGATGTTTGTAGAATTTTATTTATCATTAAGCAAAAACAGATTTGTTGTTCTGTCTGTGCTGCAGGTACATCCAGGCTGCCACATCCCCGAAAGACCTCGTGATTGTAGTGGATGTGAGCGGCAGCATGAAGGGCCTGAAAATGACCATCGCCAAACACACCATCAACACCATCCTGGACACACTCGGGGAAAACGACTTTGTCAATGTTATCGCTGTAAGAGCATGTTTTTTTCTTTTTCTTTTTAGCATGTTTTTTTCATGTTAATCTGCATGTCAGTTTTTAAAATATGATTTGTCTTTTTCTTTAGTACACTGATTATGTGAGCTATGTGGAGCCGTGTTTTAAGGGGACACTGGTGCAGGCAGATTTGGACAACCGCGAGGTAAGACTATTATCCACTTCACTTGAGCCTTAAACTAAAGCCAGTGACTCCAATCGGCCCTACTGGATATCAGATCCTGCCATTCCCTCAGATGCTCTCACTGCTCTGTGTTGCTGTCATTCATTAATTAATTAATTCATTCTTACTTTTTTTTTTAAAAATCATTATGGGGTCTTGCTAAAATATATAAAAACATCAAAACCATTATACGAATTATATAAAAGAACTGAAAATCAAATCACACATTTTGAGTCAATTTTGTTAAGTTGTGCTGGTTTTGTCACAATTTTGGTTTTGTATATAAGTTGCAGCTAGTAATACTCAATATTACAAACAATACAAATATAAAACAGATTTACTTATATAATCATTCATTCATTTTTTTTCCCTTAGTTAATTTATTCATTCTTTTTTCTCATTATACACTCCTGCTAATTTTATGTTGAATAGATTACTGTTGTTTTTCCCTTCATTTTTTCTTTATTTTCATTATATTTTGATTTAATTTAATTGAAACCTTTTTCACCAAACTTATTTATAAAAGTATTTCATTTATTAAAAATAATTCCTGCATATACCATGAATTACAAAAACAGCTAGTCCTTTTCTCAAATTCACTTTACTTTTTATAAAATACAAATAGAAAGAAGATAAGATAAAATATACAAATCATATAAATAAAAGTCTAAAATCTAAAATTACATGAAAAGGTCATGTTTCTTGAGCCACTGTTGCAATATTGTGCTGGTTTTGTTTAAAAAATTTTCACTTTTCTTAGAAATCAATGTTTATTTCTGAGAAATATATATGCATCAATATGTATGATGGGTTACTTTATTATTTAATTAAAATTAAAAACAATTGAGGTAATAAAATAGACAAAGGTTATAAATAAAAATATGTGTTTTTAATTTTAATAAAAATAAATGTTTTACTTATAACTTGTGATGAGCTATATTTTATATATTATAATTTATTAAAATCTAAATAAAATTATTCATTCATTCATTCATTTTCTTTTCAGTTTAGTCCCTTTATTAATCTGGGGTCGCCACAGCGGGAATGAACCACCAACTTATCCAGCATAAGTTTTACGCAGCGGATGACCTTCCAGCTGCAACCCATCTCTGGGAAACATCCATACACACTCATTCATACTCATACACTACGGACAATTTAGCCTACCCAATTCACCTAGCTAAGCAGGGCTGCGCCCGGCCAGTACCTGGACAGGAAAACCTTATGGGAAAGCTAGTTTGGAAGTGGTGTTAGTGAGGCCAACAGGAGGCACTCAATCTGCGGTCTGTATGGGTCCTAATGCCCCAGTAAATTGAAGGGGACTCTATACTGCTCAGTGAGCAATGTCTTTCGGATGAGACGTTAAACTGAGGTCCTGACTCTCTGTGGTCGTTAAAAATCTCCATATCATAATTGGCTTAATCACTGTCTCCTCTCCACCAATCAGCTGGTGTGTGGTGTGCAGTCTGGCGCAATATGGCTGCCGTCACGTCATCCAGGTGGATGCTGCACACTGGTAGTGGATGAGGAGATCCCCCAATTGTGTAAAGTGCTTTGAGTGTCTAGAAGAGCGCTATATAAATTTAAGGAATTACTATTAATTATTATTATTAAATATTACAAACAATAAAAATATAATAAAGAGCTACTATATATATAGACACGCTTCTAGAAAGCAAATGTTTGCATTACATTCTTTTCTCTTATTCATAGGCTGTAGAAAACACGGCCCGTCTTTATCTGACCTGTTTTTAGTCACATGATTAGAGACGGTGGTGGATTTGATCTGATGTGCAGCTCTTTTGCTTGTTTTATGTCAGAGAGCAGCAGGCAGGGACCAACTCTAATCTCTGGAAGAATTATAGAGCGATCAGACAGTCAAATCACTGTAGGTGCATGTTTCATCTTTTACATTTTCACAATACTTGCATCTTTCATAGTGCCAGGAGTTGACTAAAAATGCCATTAAGATTGAATTAATAAAATGTTAAGCTTATAGGACAAGATGCTGCAGAGTAATAAAATGTGAAAAAACATATTGTTTAAATATGCAAATTAAGTATTACTTAATTAAACATGCACTAATTTGCAAACATTTCCAGCGCTAAATCTGAACACATTATTTAAAGGTTTCAGATGGTATTTTGGGAACCTCTTCATCACTCCAAAACAAAAAAAAATTAGCCAGCATTTTTTAAATTATGAAGAATAAAATGTTGTATCCCTCTGTAAAATAAGCTTATATTGCTAAATATGAATAAAACACTTAGGTTTGGTGTATGTTAGAACTGATGAAGTGGAGATTTGAGGCTCATTTAAAATTCATTTAGAGAAATCTGCAAACACAAATTGATAAAATGCTATAAAAGTCTCTAGATAGCAGTGAAGCAAAGAGTGTAGGTCAGTTAGACGGGTCTGGACAGACACAGACTGGCTCTTAATACAGGTTGATGGGTCAGCAGAGCTCATAATGATATAAGTCACTCAGCGTCTGTTCGTTGGGCTCACACAGATCCTTTGGCCCACATTCTCACATCAACAACTTGGGGAAACCTTTTATCCCTGGTGCATCTACCAGTACAGAAACTGTAAAAAAAAACAACCCACAACCCAATAACTGTATATTAGATAAGTCTTTCTATATAAGCATGTGGAAAAATGTGCCGTTTAGATTTTGCTTTCCTTGTGTTGTAGCAAGGGGATCTTACCAGCCCTTGATCTGCATGTTTCCACCCGCAGCACCACTGCAGCAGCAATCGTTTCTGTTTGCTCACTGAAACAACACTTGTGTGTGTGCCGGAAAAAAAAGAAACACTACAAATTTTCTGCTGTTGTATAAACCAGTGTTCATCCTAGCCACTGAGGACATATGTGGTTGAATTTCAGTTTTTGAGTGAATAGCGATGTTTCCATCCACCTATTTTGCAATTTGAACTATCGCATAAAAACTGCTTAATAGAAATGCCAAGATGGGCATAAATTTGAAAAATGTGCATAAGAAATGCACGCACACAACTGAATATGATGAACTTTTTATCCGATAAGATAAAGTGTGCATAAACTACAATGGAAACACATTTACTAAATAAACTCCAGCATGTGCATCAAAAAAAGTCAATAACTGATCATGCGATAACAAAAGTGGGTGTGAAGGGATGCCATTAACCCTTATGGTATGTTGGGGATGTTTTCATCTGTGGGGTGCTGTTCAGTCTTAGTTTAACCACAACTTTGTGTTTAGGCAAATTGAATGATTTTGGGAAAATGTTTTGAAATTTAAGAAAACTCAACATTACACTGCATGTGGGCAAATTGATGAGCCTTTCATTATGTTTTTGGCTGTTTTTGCTGCATTGACTTACGTTATAATGACGTTTTTTTATTACAAAGCCATGACACCATATACGCCTTTATATGGAATTATATAGAATATAAGAATACAATAGAATATAATGTGTGTGTGAGTGTGGGTGTGAGTGAGACCTTTGTACTCTTACTTGATATATTTGAGGAAATCTAAATAAGCACCTCAGC
Source organism: Danio albolineatus (assembly GCA_903798035.1). Classification (NCBI taxonomy): domain Eukaryota; kingdom Metazoa; phylum Chordata; class Actinopteri; order Cypriniformes; family Danionidae; genus Danio; species Danio albolineatus. The sequence continues at coordinate 122,042 of CAIGQQ010038113.1, forward strand.
TCTCAGAACTACATGGAGTAAACAAAAACAAAGTAAACGCATTAAAAAGAGAAAAAATCCTGGTGTTTAAATTTAGTGGTTTTGATCAGGACTGAGATTTACGCAAAAAATTTGAACAAATATTTATCTGATACATTTTTACAGCAGTTTGATTCAGTGGATGCTTTCATCCTGAACATGACGAAAGGGTAGTAAATTTGAACAATACACAAGATTTAATGGATAAACCATCAGACTGACTACATTGTAAAACATCTGAAATGTTGTTTTGGTCATTCTGAAGTCCGTTTCTTAAGTCTTGAGCGGCTCTGCTTTAAATGTATTATATTAAGGAAAAGACTCACAGTGGCAAATTACATTTTTCTTTTTGATATTTGGTGCCAGTTTATCAGACAGAGAGGATTTTGTTCTCTTTGACTCATTGGATGGCTTTATTCAAAAATGTTTTATGCCATATTAAAATTTTGTGCTTAGGATTTTTCTTTGGATGAAAACAGCTACAACCAGCACTACCAGTTCAGAGTCAATCTGGTTCAGTCTACAAGTTGTAGCCTCTTCTACTCTATCATTGACTCTGGTTTGAACATGTAAGACTGTAATGTTCTGGACATCTCTCACATTTTGCCTGCGTGAGATTTCATTATTTACTTTATCAGGAGCATCAGAATAGCATGTGATAACTCCGCCCTCTTCAGGAAAGCAGTAGCTCATTTGCATTTAAAGTGAGGTGCACAAAAACGCTGTGTTTTTGCTTACAACATGTGTGGACGAATGGACAAATGTATTCAAATGAATAAAATGAACTTTGTTTAGAGTTTGAGTTTGAAAAAGGTTTTTATGCTTGATGTCAGTGCTGTCTGAGAGAATATTATTGTTGTGTTGTTTATATACCTTTACTTTATATATTGACATTTTGAAATAGTTTTAATTGTAGATACTATGGCGCCACGGTGGCGTAGTGAGTAGCTCGTTCGCCTCACAGCAAGAAGGTCACTGGTTTGAGCCTCAGCTGGGTCAGTTGGCATTTCTGTGTGGAGTTTGCATGTTCTCCCCGTGGTTGCATGGGTTTCCTCTGGGTGCTCCGGTTTCCCCCACAAGTCCAAAGACAAAAACAAATGCTGGATAAGTTGGCGGTTCATTCCGCTGTGGCGACCCCAGATTAATAAAGGGACTAAGCCGAATAGAAAATTAATGAATGAATGTAGATACTATTCATTGAAGTTCTTGTAATTGTATGCGCTTTTTGATCATTTTAATATTAATTTAAACCTTTCTTTATGTGGTCAAAATTATGTTTGATAGTTTAATTAATACCAACAGTGGTCAAAAGACTGAAACAGATATTAATTAAAATTTTCCTTTTCTTTGTGACATCAGAAAAGTAAAGTCTGATCTTTATCCATTTTGTCCTCACTTTTTCCCCCATCCCATCTCACCTTTCAGCATTTCAAGCTGCTTGTGGACGAGCTCCATGTAAAGGGGGAAGCTAAAGTGAAAAAAGCCATGAAGGAGTCTTTTCGTATCCTCGCTGACGTCAGTATCATTTACAGTACTTGTTCACACAGATATACAAACCTGTGCCAACCCTCTGCATGCCACCGTGTTTTTCTTCCTGTCTCCAGGCCAGAGCAAATGGTCAGGGCAGTCTGTGCAACCAAGCAATTATGCTGATCACAGATGGAGCCATGGAGGATTTCCAGTCAGTTTTTGAGGAGTTCAACTGGCCTGACAAGAAGGTAACACACAATCTGCTCGCTCCACAGGGAACGGAGGCCGTAGCATATGACGTGCCCTTGTGGAAAAAAAGGACCACTTGATAATACTTAGCTTTAATGGATTTATTATTTAAGTTTGAGTACAATTTTAATTTTGGTTTTAAATGTGTGAACATTTCTTCCAAATTTCATATAAAGACATCTTTATTTAGCA
>CAIGQQ010038113.1:128233-139414 GCA_903798035.1 Danio albolineatus
TATAATTTTTTTTTCTTCAGAATGAAATGGCACACATTATTATATATATTTTTCAGAATACAGATATAAATAAAAGTGGCAAGTGATGCAGTAGTGGAGATTTATTGTTGAGTGCAAGAGAAAAAGCTAATATTTTAGATACCTTTACATTTAAATACATTTTTACTTTTGTCACACATATTGTGACAAAAGTAAAAGCTTAAAAGTAAAAAAAAAGTGTTAGTCCTGAGAAACTTTATTGAAAGTGTTTGCTTACAGTGACTTGCCTTAAGATCAACATGAAATGTACACTACCTGACATAAGTCTTGTCGTCAATCCCAGTTGTAAGAAAAACAAACAATAACTTGACTTCTGGTTGATCAGTATGGATGCAGTCCTCCAAGCTCATGGGAGTCATACACAATAATTCTTTTTCCACTGCACCATGACTTTATATTCTATACTGTACATTATTTCTGTTAAGTGACAAGACTTTTGACTAAGCAAAGTCAGACCTTACTTTCCTAATTAAATTATAAACAATCAAGGCATTATCATATTTTATTTGGGTAAAATAAGTGTAATCTAGAGGCATTTCAGCCACTTCTGATACCAAATGATCAACTAGAAGTCAAATTATTATTTATTGTTCCTAAAACTTGGATAGGCAACAAGACTTTTGTCAGGTAGTGTAGTTAAAATTCATTTTTACTTTCAAAATGTGACATAATTTTGAGTAAAACAACTGAACAATGTAGTTTGAGGATTTATCTTTTCTGCAATTGGAATTGTTTTGTTTTGGAATCTTCAAAAGTGGACAAGATAAAACCAGGAGCATGCATTTGCATTGTAGAGTTTAGTTAGTGGGGTTAATTTTGATTTCATGTTGATTTTTCATTTGCTTCATCTGAATGACATTTTTTTCTGGAATCCCCTGTAGGTGTTTAAGAGCAAAGCTCACAGTCTGCTGTTCATGACATCAGTGGCCATGCCAGTGTTCAGTAAGAAGAAAGAAACACTTTCTCATGGCATTTTGCTGGGTGTTGTGGGAACAGACATCCCCCTGCTGGAGGTCATGAAACTTGCCCCGCGATATAAGGTAAAAGAACACCACCAACACCAAAGTATTTGTAATTTAGGTCAAATATTAATATATATGTATACATGTCATTTAAAAAAAACATTTATAAAAAAATGTGCATGTATTTTATTCATTTTAAATGTTTAATAATTAATGTATGTGAAGTACAGTAAATTTGCTTTATGGTGATGGTAACAATGGAAATAAAAATACATATGTACAATTGAGCACATTTACATTATAGCAGTTAAATTATACCTTAATCAAATAATGTTAAATTATTACATATCATAGTTTGAAAAATATACACATTATATAATTAAAACATTTAAAAATATATTAATTTATGTCTATTTTCCATTTACATGCTTGTATTTTTTTATCAGAAATAGAATGTAAAATATTATTTTATTATTACAATATTAATATTAAAGTAGTTTCTTATTGTGACTGCCATTATTTTGAACTATTTAAATAAAATATTTAAAATATGAATAATACTGCAGTATTTTTATTTTATCGAATACCATTTAAATTATGCAACCATGAGAAATAAAATCAATTTAATTACAATTTAAATATTCTACTAAATTAATGTTGGCATATTTTTGTAACAAATGTGACTTCTTAAATGTATAAATCGAATAATGGTGTTGTTTAGCTTGGAACACACGGCTACGCTTTCCTCATCACAAACAATGGATACATCCTGGCACATCCTGATTTAAGACCACTGGTGAGTCCATCTGAATCCTCTTACTGGCTCAAGCACTCAAACATCTGCTCCTCTACATACAGCCGATCCATATTCTACTCATGTCATATTGATTTGTCATCATGCAGTACTATGAAGGAAAGAAATTGAAACCCAAGCCTAACTACAACAGTGTGGATCTGTCTGAGGCTGAGTGGGAGGACACGGAGGACAATGTAAGTTTTCCATATATACATGCATCATATAACCATACCAGTTTTTAAGCTCAGCAAATGAGTCCTAATGATGTTCTGCTGTCTGTGCAGTTGAGAACAGCCATGGTGAAAGGAGAAACTGGTACTCTGGCTTTGGATGTGAGAACAGCTGTAGATAAAGGGGTGAGTTTGTTTGCATTAGCACACATTTATATTACTCCTTGAAATGTACTTAGTCATCCCACCAATGTCTATTTAATACAAATTTTCCTCATTACAGTACAACTTATATACAAAATAACGTTTTAAAGTTTTCCCTTCGAATGGGCCTAATATGATGATAGCATGTTGGTTTCAGTATGCATTGTGGTTTCTTTATTAGACATTTAGGGGTTAACCAGGGATGGGAAAAAATACATTGCATGGTACTTTAAAATAAAATACCAAATTCCTCAGTTTTACATGTATCAAAATAGTTTTACATGGGAGTATAATATTTTTTCGCAAACCTTCTATCAATATATTCAATCAATCCCTTCACCATAAAACTGACTTACTGAAGTAAACAATGTTTGATGACAACAGCTTTTCTCTGAGCAAGTTTAGATCAGCCATTGTAGGACTTGTTTTTATGTTGTTTGTCTTATTTTCTTGGCATCTACATCAGCAATTCATCCAAAACTTCTATTATATGTGCAGTTTACTCATTCTCCCATGATTTTTTTCAGTTCTTCTTTAACTGGAAGAGTCTCAGTTTTTACATCCTTAGTGAACACCAGTACACTGTCTTTTGGTGTTTTATATTTCGAAAGTTTGTCTGAGTTTCTACCTGCAGCACTGAGACCGAGAATGATTATGTGCTGAAGGCTCCTCATCCTGTTCTTAAGGACTGATATTTTATTCCATCTCATTTCTTAAGCAAAGATGCTGATGCCGAATTGTACACTTTACTGCCATTACATATAACTGGTCTAGGCCATGATAATGATTATAATGTCATCATGTAGACTTCTTACAAAGTATTTTAATAATACAAAAATACAAGACATTTAAGTACTGTATTTTGATACAAATATTAACCCATTTTTATTAACTCTATCAAATACAAATTATAAAATACTGTTTTGTATTTAAAATACACATTTGAAACACTTGCATCATAAATACTGCCCATCCCTAGGGATAACCATCAAGTAATACCACCCCCGAGGGCACCAAAACAATACCAAATTGACATTAAGGTGCCTACTGGGAGATAACAATAGAGCGTTTTCGCTTATATCTCGCTCAATGTGATATTTTTTTCATTTACTGTGACAAATTGATAAAGGCCAATTTGACAATTTGAACCATTATACCCATCTGTACAGTTTTGGATGCCAACACCATCCCAGTAAATCCAATATAAATTTTGAGCATACCCAAGAGAATGTTGTGGTTTGTAGAAATGCAACAATAAGGTCGAGTTACACAAATATAAATATGCAACAATGATCTGTTGATAAGAACAAATCATTTGTACTGTAACTCTGCTGAGTGCAGTTGAAATGGTCAAATCCTGACTTTCTCAGAGATAGACCATTTTTTCAAAGAACAGACATAATTTTCAAGATATACAGTGCATCCAGACAGTATTCATAGCGCTTCACTTTTTCCACATTTTTATGTTACAGCCTTATTCCAAAATGGATTAAAATCATTTATTTCCCCAAAATTCTACACACAATACCCCATAATGACAATGTGAAATTTTTTTGAAATTGTTGCAAATTGATTTTAAAAAAAACCCTGAAATCTCATGTACATAAAGATTCACAGCCTTTGCTCAATACTTTGATGCACCTTTAGCAGCAATTACAGCCTCAAGTCTTTTTTAAATATGATGCCACAAGCGTGGCACACCTGTCTTTGAAAAATTTTGCCCATTCCTCTTTGCAGTACCTCTTAAACTCTATCAGGTTGGATAGGAAGTGACGGTGTACAGCCATTTTCAGATGGAAAAAAGTCGCTATAAATAGTTGCTGGATGCACTGTACTTTTTCTGATAGAAACATTTGCTAACCAAACTCATTGGAAATTTATATATGTAAATTATTCTGCGGTGTCTATGTAAAATCAACCGTAGGAAGCAGTAAAACATCATCTTTTATTCTTTTTTTAGACAAATTTATGATAAAAGGCATATTATAAATGTAGATAGCCTTGTTTTTGTGTAGTTCTTTGCATGATTTTATTTATATCCAACAGATACATTCACTTTGAACTTGTATTTGAAAAATGCAACGAAGTTTACCCAGAGCAACATATTTCAGATTTTGTAGAAATGTACTTTTAAATATTTTCAAAAATATTTTAAAACATCTTTTTATTTTTTTGCATATGTTCTACTTAGCTTTTGCAGGATTCATGCTTTTAATGCATTTGAAACATACAGTAAAGTGGCAATTTGCTATAAGTTGTAGTGAATGTTTTTTTTTTATTCCTTAGAAAAGGCCCTTGTTTCTCAAGAATGATTATTTCTACACAACCATCGATGAAACTCCATTTAGGTTTGATATGCTTCTCACATTCTCAAAATATTTTCTTCTTCCGCATGTTGAAAAACACACTGAAGTTATTAAGACGGTATTTTACCTTTCTGTTCATGGTGTGCTTCCAGCTTTGGGATGGTGCTTACGAAAGGTCACGGCCAGTACATGTTCTTTGGGAATGTGTCTGTGGAGGAAGGTGAGTTCAGCGTATGATTTATAGCATGTGTGATACACTGGTGTCTCTGTAACCAGGTGGAAATGATACACAGGCTTGGTGTCAGCGTGACTTTTTTTGCTTTGTGATTATGAAACGTTTTAGCAATGGCAACAATTGATCAAAAGTGAAAATTTGTATATTAAATAAATAATACAATTTGATTTACTGCATTTCCCAAATAGATTCAACTTTGGTAAACAAAAAAGCATTAATAAAAATTGAACAGATCCCAAACTTTCGAACAATAGTGCACTGTATATGAGGAACGGTAAAAATAATAATAAACAATTTAAAATGAACAGACTGTATAGATTAAAAACAAGCCATGTATGTGAAATTGTATATGCATTTTACCAGTAATGGTCACTTAGTAATATAGAAATCTTATATCTATTATGAAATTCTTGTGGAAGTGTTATGTTTTTTTCACCGTTTGCTTAGTTAATCTTATTTTTGTTATGGAGTTTGTTAGCTTAGGGGCTTAATGTTTAGGTCTGGGACAAGGTTAAACCAATGAAACAGACACCTAAAAGGTATAAAAACAGCAAAAAATTAACTATATATATGAGAAATGCTTTAATAAACGTAAACCCCTGGGAAATAGAAGAGCAGACATTAAATAAACACTGTAAGACACTGTTGGAGAAACTGCTTCAATAACAGATAGCAAGCTGTTTCATATATACTAACCAGTTTCTGTTTTCTTTAGGTCTCCATGATCTTCAGCAGCCAGACCTCACTATAGCAGAGGAATGGTGAGTACTGAAGATATTAGGTGAGGGAACACTCCCCAAAACATAAAATTCTTTCATGCCTTGTTAAGCTGACTCAAAGGTCTATGCCCCTTTAGGACATATTGTGAGACAGATATTGACCCGCAGCACCGTAAACTCAATCAACTTCAGGCTGTAGTTCGATACCTGACTGGAAAAGAGCCTGAATTGGAGTGTGAGTTCTCCTCAACTGTAACTTACTTTTCTTTCTTTTTAATATTATTTTCTATACATATGCTTTAAACAGCCCCACACGATGTTCTCCTCTTCCGTAGCCTTTTGATTTGTTACTATAGTTTATTAGTAGCTAATTATCTTACAGAGTGTGGTTGCATCATGCTACGATGCACCATGTTATGAACATGTTACCAGCATGATAATTTATGCTAACAATTCTAGAAACATGCGCAATAACGCTAACATCATGCAATTTTAGGTTAACAACATACTAACATTCTAATCATACTAGAAAAGCAAAAACCTCTTTGAGTGTAAAGGTTTTTGCACATATGGAAAACCTAGCCCTAACATGCTAACAAAGTCCTAAACATTAACAACATCCTAGAAAAATGCAAAACAAACATGAGTGCAATAAATAGCACACACGGGAACCCTAGCATGCTAATTAATGCTAGCAAACTTGCCAACATGCTTAGTTTTGTCAACTTTGTGTAACTATTTAAGGCATGTCTGAAAATGCCAACAACATGGCAGTTAATGCTTGCAACATGCAAAATGCTGTAAACATACTAGAATTATGCTAGCATCCTACGAATTCATAATGGCAGTCTAAAAATGTTTAAAAATGTGGTGAACAAACATTAGGCATCTGTTAAAAATATTAACAAAATCTTAATTCATGTTACCAACATGCTAGAAATGTTAGCCTTGTGGTAAACCATGTTACAAACTTTAAAAAAAGGTTAATATGTTGTCAGTATGGAAAAATGTTAAGAAGGCTTACAAGATTCTAACATAATTATACAAATTCATACAACATGTCAAAACTTATAGCTTACAAAGCTGTTAAAACTTATAGCTTACAAAGCTGTTTAAACGTTCAGGAAAAGCTTCCTGTAGGCAGAATAAAGTTTTGTTACAACAAATGTTTATCATATTGTCTTTTGTTTTTAATGTTTTTAGCTATTTTACCTTGTTCGGTGCAGGGTATTTTCAGGAATGCTCTCGGTTGAGGTATTTAATTGTGATTTCATTGTGACAGGTGATGAGATACTGCTTCAGCAGGTTCTGTTTGATGCAGTGGTAACCGCTCCACTGGAGGCCTACTGGACGAGGCTAACGCTAACCCCTCCTGGGTAAGAGGCTTTATATAATCAGTGTATGCTGTGCATTAGCCACCAACACAAAGCCAGACGTTTTTGTGCCCTCCGAAATCTCTATTTTGCTCTTAGGAACATTTTAGTGAAAAAGGATGTGATTGTTTGGTCTCTTTGCTTTTATCTGTTTACAGTGTTGATGAAGGCGTGGAGTCAGCTTTCCTTGGGACGCGCTCTGGAGTCTTGCGTGTCATCAGATATGCAGGAATTGAGAAACGATTGGGAAAGTAAGTGAAAACAAAATCAAATCCTCTGCTAGAGATATACTGTATGTCTTCATATTTCTGTACAAATTACATATTAGCTTTATCCAAGGTTACATGCTACTCGTGCAGTTACGTTCAAGTCCAATTCTACATTTGAATTTGAATGTGCATCACGACTGTTCCTAGAAAAGTACTTTGTTGTATTGTTTGGAAGAGAGTAGTATGATTGTAATTCAGACGTGCTACAGTTGCCATGTTGTCATAATAACATGGCCTAGCCACATCAGTTATTGCTACTTCATTCGCATTCATAAATTCTCTCGCATGGCCTTACGAGATAGTAAAGTGTCTGTTGGATGATCACTTAAGAATTAGTTTTACTACTCAGCTCACATACTGTTTTTCACATACATTAAGGAAATATGCAAATTCAGACACACTGATTAGATGTATAATAAATAAATGATCTGTTCACCAAATAAAATCATATAAATGTATGCAATAATAATAAAACTTCAGTTGTATGATTACTAAATGTATCATATTCGGTGTTATGATAGCCACAGCCATATCACCCTGCAGCCCAAGACCGGTTACTCACTGAAGTTAAGCAAGGCTGAGCCTGGTCAGTACCTGGATGGGAGACCACATGGGAAAACTAGGTTGCTGTTGGAAGTGGTGTTAGTGAGGCCAGCAGTGGGTGCTCAACCTGCGGTCTGTGTGAATCATAATGCCCCAGTAAGGTGAAGGGGACAACATACTGTCAGTGGGCACCATCTTTCGGATAAGACGTTAAACCGAGGTCTCTGTGGTCATTAAAAATCCCATGGCGTTTCTCTTAACCCTGGTGTCCCGGCCCTTGCTGAACATGGCCTCCCAATCATCCACATTCACTGAATTGCTCTATCACTGTCTCTCCACTAGCTGTCTCTCCACTCCAATAGCTGGTGTGTAGATCATCAAAGTGGATGCTGCACACTGGTGGAGTGGAGTGACCCCCCCTCATGATTGTGAAGTGCTTTGGGTGTATGGCCATACACAATATATGTGCTATATAATAATAATAATAATAATACTATCTATCTATCTAGTTATGTGTCTGTGCAACATATCTGATATGATTATTATTTTCTAAAAAGTTTTCTTAAAATGTCAATTTTATTGTAATTAGTTTTTTTTATTATTATTTCTTATTGACCACAATTGAAGCACAAGGTAAAACTGTTTTAGTAATATAAGATTTAAAGAAGACAAATGGACCATTATCAGCTTTTATTGCTCATTCGAAAAGCGTTTTTATAAACAAAATCTTTTGGAGGTGTTGGTCTTTCCCCAAATTTCCTGAATCTTTGCCCTCACAGGAAGTTCTTGACCCGTGTGGATAAAGAAAACCTCTTCACAGTGGACCACTTCCCCATTTGGTATCGTCTGGCAGTGGAGAATACACCTGGTCAATTCTTGTTCTACGTCCCATATGATGACATAAACAAAGGTGCATAAAGATTCATCATGAAGTGGACTTGTAGAAGTGTTACATTTTGCTGTATTAGTTACAGTATCATATGATTTCTATCCAACAGGCAAGAACACTTTTATTGCAGTAACATCAGTGACAGTGACTGAAGGGAAAAGAACAGCCGTTGCTGGAGGTCAGACATTTATTCGCCATTGTTTCTGTGCTGAAATCTGACTGTAAATTTTCCAGTTTGTGGAAAATTGATATCACAATTGATATCATATTTGCATTTCTGAGGTCTGTATTATATTAGAAGTTTATCATAATTTTTTCCAGTGCTGACAAAAAGGTTTTAAAAACAATAGATTTTCATGCATAATTTAATTAAAATGTTGAATGTAATCTTTATAAATGTAAAAATATTAATTTGATTGTACAATATGATGAGTGATTTTCTTAATTAATCAGAAGCATTTCAAACGATAGATATTTTTTGTTGGTGTATTATTTTTTATTTTTATCAAGTCATAGAAATTTATTAACTATAAATTCAAGGAAATATTTTCTTGACAACTAGCTGAATTAAAATATGGTTACTTTTTTTTATATATATATTTTGTTTGATTTCATAACATATTTTTTGTAATTCAAGTAACACAAATTGTTCATTTTAGTTAACTATAACATCCCTCACAGACAAATGCATTTAAAATATAGCATGTCAAGTTTAGAAAGATATACCATTTCATATGATGATTAACAACTGATCGATAGCAACCATAACAAATCAAATTTTCTCTCAGGAGAATTAATATAAAAACATTGGTTTTCCTATTTCAAATGTGCCGTTCATAGTGATTAATACTTAAAGGGACAGTTTACTCAAATTAAAATCTGACAATAATTTACTCTCCCTCAGGTCATCCCAGATGTTGGTAAATTTTTTCTTCTTCAGCAAAACATTAAATGTATTTAGCTGAAATTACAGTCCTTGGTGATTCAAAAAATGCCCAGGTTTAGGTTCTAAAATGTTTAACATTCCTATTCAGTTACATAACGCTACGTCAAGTTTTTAAGACCATTTATTAACGTCATTTTTTTGGTTTTGATAATTCTCATATTATATTAAAGTGTTTGATAACGCTTCAGTCTCATGTTATATATATATTTCAGAATGTTAATTAAAAATTGACCATATATTAATGTTATAATAAGGGCGTTATTTTAATCAATGATATAAGAATGTTCCAAAAAAACATTATTTTAATATCATTTACACAACTTTTAATTAATGTTACGGAATGTTCTAAAACATTCCCTGTTAGCTGGGTCAGTGGCTACTGGCATTTTGACAGTCCAAAAAATGAACAAAATTTATTTAAAACCTGACTCCTAATGATACACTGAGGCTTTGTGAAGTAAACTGAACATTATTTACAACATTATTCAGTTTAATCCAATGTAATCATCAGCAAACAGTCAATTGAGTGTTGCCTGGTTCAAATCTAAATTCTTCTTTTTGAACGAGTTCGCTAAATTGAAAGTTGTTCAGTTTCTTGCTCAAACCATTGGTTTCGCTTCATGAGACCTCAGTGTATTAGTTTGGTTTTACCTGTATATGTTTTTTGACTCTCAAAGTGATGATGCTGACTAGCATTTTAAGAATCACAAAGATCTACAGCTTTAAAACATCTGAAGTGTTCTACTAAAGAAAAAGCTCACTGCACTGTAAAAAATTCTTGCTCCTTTAAATGTTTTAGTTGAATTATTCTAGTCATCTCAACTTACATCAATCAAACTGACAAAAAATATTAAGTTAAGCTTTGTATAACTCATTGAAACCTGATAAATTATTAAAATAATTAAAAGCAACATAAAGATATTTGTTTTGACTTCTTGTCATTAAATTTTTTAATAGTGTACATTTTTTGGATGACTTGAGTAAAATAAACTTTAGATTTTCACTTTTATATAGTGAAAGGTTTGAATAATACCTTTAACAACCTTTGCCTTCATGTAATTTATGTGGTTTCTGTAACAAACACCAACAATAAACCACAGTCTCCCTTAAACACACACTTCTGGAGGAAATGCCATCCATCCCACACACTCCATAGCTTCGGCTCCCTTTCCGATGGTGGGCATCAGATCCTCCTTTTCATCGTGAGCTGGTTCTTTCTCCACCATGAGTGGCTGTTGCTGCTGGCCCTTTTTCTGCAGTATCTGCTGTTGTTGGTGAGCGACCAGCGTGGCGTAGATACAGCCGTACGTGGCCGTCACCACCATCAACACACACACCACGCTGCACACCACACCCGCCACCACTACTGTGGCCGTGGCTCGACGCACACTCACGGCCCGGTAGCGCTGGCGTAGACATTCTCCCGATGGGGCTTGGTGGCCCTCTGGGGCGGATGGCTTTCTGGTTTCTAGGTGTAGGGGGTAACAGTGTCTGAACAACTCCATTGGGAGACTCACAAGATCTTTACCCTGCAGGTCAGCTGGAAACGAGCAGTTGGGGGAATCCACACGGCCACCTGCAGAGGAGGATGTCATTATTTAATATTTTTAAAATGTTACTCAAATATAGATTATAATAATAAAATAGTTTAATTTTGAATGCTTTTTGTGTGTGAAATAGTTATGTAGAGTATTTCAGAACTGGAAATTAAAAGGTTTAATTATATATAT
>CAIGQQ010038113.1:139814-177363 GCA_903798035.1 Danio albolineatus
GCACGTTCGCCTCACAGCAAGAAGGTCGCTGGTCCGAGCCCCGGCTGGGTCAGTTGGCATTTCTGTGTGGAGTTTGCATGTTCTCCCCGTGGTTGCGTGGGTTTCCTCCGGGTGCTCCGGTTTCCCCCACAAGTCCAAAGACATGTGGTATAGGTGAATTGGGTAGGCTAAATTGTCCGTAGTGAATGTGTGTGTATGGTTGTTTCCCAGAGATGGGTTGCGGCTGGAAGGGCATCCGCTGCGTAAAAAATATGCTGGATAAGTTGGCGGTTGATTCCGCTGTGGCAACCCCGGATTATTAAAAGGGACTAAGCCGACAAGAAAATGAATGAATGAATGGACTGATAACCGATAAATGGCTTGTAAGTTAACAGTTCTAATAATTAAGGAAGTTTTGGTCTAAATAAATTGAAATTGAAGATATTATTTTTGATATTATTCATACACTCAAAATTATGTTTACTGTTTGCTCAAACTACTTATTTAAAATGAGCTGAAACAACATAGTTCTTAGTTTTTTTTCAGACAACTTAATTATTTTATGTTCAATCCACTTAAATTAGAATTTTTCAATCCACCTAAATAAAAATAAATAATAATAATAAGGTAACTTAATTCCTTCATGTTGTCCCAACACAAATCGATTTTGCTGAACCCAGCATTTTTAACAGTGTATTTTGATAGCATTGGCATTGATTCCGATAGATAGATACTTGTTTATCTGAAAAACAGTGCTGAAGTGAGATATTCTGCTTTGAAAATGTGTTTTCCGTGCCGGAATGCTGTCTTTGTTTTGGTAATTTTAACCTGCCCAATGCCAGTTGTAATTTTTGCCAATTGTATTTCAACACCCCGGGTTGCCTTAGTGGAAAAACCACATATTCCATTCATTCATTCAGAAAGGCTCTGAAAGCATGTGTCAGACGAAACATAAATTTAAAATACAGCCATTCAGAAGCACAGAATGTGCACTCACTCACAAAATGGTAAAGTTTATAGTCTGTACATATTAACCCTCTTTAACATTATTAAATGTAGATGCTGAATCACTCATGTGTGTTTAGTTCTAAAGTTCAGTTTCAAACGGTTTATTTTATTTTCAAGCTCTGAGGTGAAGTATCTGCTGCTGCTTTCAGTGTAAGGCAATAAATGTCATGTAAAATGTCATTTAAACTCACATTATTAGCATTTAGCACTGAATAAAGTATATGAGGTTTACCCAAGGTGATCTTTGTCATAGTTCCATTTTCTGTTGTTCACCAGTGAGAAATAGAAGCCACGTCTAATATGTCAATTTGAGGTGTTGGTTAGGACAAAAACTCCCTTGAATAAAATATTCCTTCTATCATGTGCCGTTGCTTTTATTTAGAACAGAATTTAAATCACTTGCTCCTGTCCTCAATCGGGCAACCTGCTCTTTCTTTTGTTTTGATCCAGGAGTCCAATACCTAGTTTAACCACTCGGTGTCAAACTTAAATACTGCACCTTTAAAGGACTTCTCTCACCTGTATATACGATCCATTCTAACCAATACTTGAGTGGGATTAATTTGCAATTGCAGTGCCAGGGGTTTCCCTCGAGCAGAAGCTGCTGTAGAGCATTGGCAGGCTCCAGTGATGACCGATCAATAGTTTTCAGCTTGTTGCCCACCAGCGAGAGCCACAGCAGGTTGTGGAGCCCATCAAGTAGGTGTGTGGGCACATGGCTGAGACTGTTCAAAGAAAGATCCAGATGCTTAAGCTCAGTCAGGCCTTTGAACTGAGCTGGGTTCAGTTCCTTCAGCCTGTTGTCTCGTAGAACCAATTCATTTAGGCTGCCGAGATCAGAGAACAGGTTAACTGGGAACCTCACAAGAAGGTTTACTGAGAGATCCAGGAACTCCAGGCTCTTCAGATGGGAGAAACTGGAAGGAAAAACTCTGGAGAGAAGGTTTCTGGAAAGGTCTAGATGTTGCAGAGTGCTGAGATTGGAAAAACAACCAGTGTTGATGGCGGAGAGAAGGTTTCTGGAGAAGTCTAGGTGTAGCAGAGCACTGAGGTTAGAAAAGCTCCCAGGTTCCACAGTAGTGAAGTTGTTTTTGGAGAGGTTGAGATTGGTTGTGTCAAATGGAAGCTGCTCTAGGATGGAGTCCAAGGAAGCCAGTTGGTTTAAAACACTGCAGTCGGTTTGGTTCACGTTGCAGGAACACAGTGATGGACAACTTGTAGATGCTCCACACAGACTCAAAAGGGTCATCAGACTTGATGAAACTGCAAAAAAATGGAGGAGTTTAGGAAGCTATCAGAGTTGAGATGATTGAGGCTACTTTATTGGCCATGGTGCACCAAACCAAATTAAAAGTTAGCTGTCAATCAGTTGCTATGTTTCCATCCAAACATGTGAATTAGACTTATGCGTAATACTAGAATATTGCTTAAAACAATTGCGAATTAAGCACCATTTTCATGTAATGAGTTAAGAGAACAAAGTCATCACCTCCTGATAAACTGGTGGCAAATATCAAAAAGAATTTGCTTCAGTAGGCAATACCACTGCTGGCCTTTTTTCTTATATAATAAATTACTTGTGCTTCAGAAGATAAATACAAAATGCAATGAATTCTCTGCTTTTGGAGGCTCGAGGCACTCTTTGGGAGCACAACTGCTCAATCTAGTTCGGGGAGGTAATGATACCAAACTACTTTGATGACGGACTTTGGGGTAAGGAATTTTAGTATGACCAAAGCAACATTTCAGATGTTATGCAATGTGGTCGCTCTGTTGGATTGTCCATTAATGCCATCCCACCTTCCCCGTTTTATTTATAAAACAAAATCACACCTTTTTTGATGTGCATGCTGGAGTTTGTTTGGCTATTTATTTATATTTAATTAAACATTTTCAATAAATTATTTATTAAATTATTTTGGCATGTCCATTGAGCATCGTTTTATGCAATTTCCAAAATGTGCATACAAATAGGTGGATGGAATTATAGCTTGTTACACCACTAGTGTGAATGTAATATTCAAAATTATAGGTGAGTGCTGCTTTGTTTACAGTTTGTATATTTGCAATCCTAATTATGGTTTCTCAATGGTAAATGTTGATTCCTGCTAATATAGAGAGTTAAATCCTTACTTGCAGATGCAGAACATGCATACTAGATTGTAGGTGGTGTTTTTTTTTGTGTTCAAGTGTGGGTTTTTCGCTGCTGGTTCTTTGAGCTTGGTGTGTTTATGGCCAAGTTATAATAATAATAAGGCTCTTACTTAAGATGTTCATCCTGGTCCAGATTGCCCAACCTTTGGAGAAACATCCAGTGGTTTACACCAAATCAATGCCTTTCTTCACCAACATGACCAGTCCACCATGCTGTAGTTAAAGCCTGGATTTGTGCAATGACTGCAATAACGGGAATAAAGCAAAGCAAACACACTTAGAAGACGATATCTTCTGAAGGATGGGTCATTTTGTTCAGTATGATGCATGGCATTCATAATAATTGACTTCAGATTGAATATAAAACACATGCCCTGTGAAGGCTGGACATTTATTATATCTAAAGCTCTATAAATAAATAAATAAAACATGGCAAGAACTGAAATGGATTTGAGTATTATGAAAGAAAAGAATGAGAATAAAAGAGAGTACTTTGTAAACAAGTAACCCAGAGGCCAATTGCTTGTTGTAAAGAGCATCAAACCAAGTGAAAAAAACAGGATATTTTGAGGTTACTAGAAGTAGTTTTCATCTGCTTTTTATGCATTTACATTATTTTGACAATATCACTGGATAGACAGACAGACAGATAGGTAGACAGATAGACATATTGATTGATAGATCAAAGAGTGCTTATTTAAAAAAAATAATCCAACTAAAATTATATAATAATTAATTTTGTGAACTAAAAAAATTGGTTGCCAAAAAACGCCCCTTATTTCCTTTTTTTTTTTTGCCCCAACACATTTGTTGCATTACCCTATCAAGGATTAAACAGTCCACACCATTAGATAATAAATCAGAGCTGAGAACAACATCCGCTTTATCAGTCAAAAGAGGATCAAACAGTGCATGCTTGAATGTGCACTAATCGTAAAATATAGCATTTCATGAAAACAACATATTTTTATTTGTGATTGCACATTATTGTTCTTGTCATAAGTAGAAATATAAAAATAGAAATAACGCAGAGAAAATAAAATGAAAAATTATCAAAAGCATAGTACTACGTATTCTCTTATAAACTTAAGTTCTATACTAAGGCATTTTATGTCTTAATGCTGAGCGAGCACAAACAAGGACTTTCACTTATTTAACCTAATCAGTCAGAAATTTCAAATGAATCAGAGCGTAAACGTACCTTATTGTAGCCCTTTGTGATTTCATGATGACTCCTGTAAGCGACAACAAATTAAAGAATAAATGAGAGGAACTGCTGTTTCACTGAAGTCCAGTGTGTGTTTGAGCATCAGTAAAGAAATGAACTGACTTCGGAAAAGCCTAATAGACAGAGAGAGAGAGAGAGAGAGAGAGAGAGAGAGAGAGAGAGAGAGAGAAAGAGAGAGATGGATTGAGGAGGAGCAGAAGAGATAAAACATCAGCTGATAGCGCTTAGAGAATGGTCGCCTCTTACATTTTTTCATGACCCTTTACTGTAGCTTATGATGGTTTACATAGAAGGATTAATGGTGTCATATAGAGAGTCAACATCAATGTGTTGTCCTGAAAAACATGAATGCATGAATTACTGTAAAATTAAGATTTCCGGGTGCTGTAAAAGATATCAAAATTTCATGCAATATATTGCTATTAGAAGATTTTTGTTCAAACAATTCTCATATATTTATTTTTAATATTATTATTTCTTTTTCTTGTAATTCTTAATTAAACTACCTTTTCATCAAATATTTTATTAATCTACACCCTTGATACACGCACGTCAAAACAAACTTTTATTTTGGATGCGATTAATAACTTTTAATGTTTGCCCAGCACTAATTACTATATTATACAGTTGAAATCAGAATTATTAAACCCCAATTGAATTTTTTTTTCTTTTTTAAATATTCCCCAAATAATGTTTAACAGAGCGAGGAAATTTTCACAGTAATGTCTGATAATATTTTTCCTTCTGGAGAAAGTCTTATTTGTTTTATTTAGGCTAGAATGAAAGCAGTTTTTAATTTTTTAAAAACCATTTTAAGTTCAAAATAAT
Organism: Danio albolineatus; assembly: GCA_903798035.1. NCBI lineage: Eukaryota > Metazoa > Chordata > Actinopteri > Cypriniformes > Danionidae > Danio > Danio albolineatus. The sequence continues at coordinate 145,012 of CAIGQQ010038113.1, forward strand.
TTAGGACATTTAAGACATTTTTTAGGATGTATACAGAAACCATCATAATACAATAACTTGCCTAATTACCCTATCCTGCCTAGTTAACCTAATAGATCTGTTTTTTAATCTAGTTTTTAAACCCTTTAAGCCTTTAAATGTCACTTTAAGCTGTATAGAAGTGTCTTGAAAAATATCTAATAAAATTTTATTTACTGTCATCATGGCAAAGATAAAATAAATCAGTGATTAGCAATGAGTTAGTAAAACTATTATGTTTAGAAATGTGTTGAAAAAAATCTTCTCTCCGTTCAACAGAAATTGGGGAAAAAAATAAACAGGGGGCTAATAATTGAGGGGGGCTAATAATTGTGACTTCAAGTGTAACTATATTCTATATAACTATATTAGATATGCATTGTTCTTTTTGAAAGTTTTTATGATTTTTTTTCTCTCTCTCTCTCTCATTCAGCTATTGGAATGCAAGCATCTCTAGACCTGGTGGAGAAAATCTTCATGTCTATTGCCAAACAAGTGAGTTTGACCTAAAAAATAATCATAATAAATGTAGATGCAGACTGCAGATGCCATCAGTCTAGTGCTGTTGTCCTGAAGATCTTACATTTAATGATGTTTCAAGAGTTCACACTTAGCTGATGATTGATTATAAAGCTAGTTTGGCATGAGAGCCCTAAGCTCATAAGATCCTCGAGCCTGGGGCTTCGTCCAGTTGCAAGACGAGAGGATTGTTTGAGCTCAGGTAGATCTCGAGAACTCCCCCGTCGTGGTGGCTGAACAGCAGATAGTAGTTGCTCTTTAATGAGATAAGTACTTGATAGGAGCATGTCTATGGTGTTGATTTGGATTAGTCAATTAACTTAAGTTGCATGTTTTTGGACGGTGGGAGGAAACTGGGGGACCCAGGGGAAACCCACATGAGCACTGGGAGGACGTATAAACTCCACACAGAAACGTTGGCTGATTTGGTAAAGACTGGAATCAGAGACATTCTTGCTGTGAGGCAACAGTGCTAAGCACTGGGCCACCGTGCCACCGTTCTAGAAAGGAGGAGGAGGAGGAGTAGGGGTGGAAGGGGGGATCCTTCAAAGCGAAGATAGCTGTGATACATAACCAAGAGTGTTTATAGTAGCTTAGGACAATTTATAGTAAATTGGATAATGCAGGTCCAGCCTCTAGCGATCATAAGCATGTGATCCTCTCGAAATTAGTTTATAAATAAACTTAAATGGCCATTTTTAAATGGAGCTGTTCAGTTCCTAGGTAATAAAACATTTTTATCCAATGTGACCCACTGCGTGTTCTTTTCTGAGGATTTTTTCAGCCATTAAACATGGCATTTTCAATTATTCTCTGTAATCTGGTGAAATATGCAAAGAAATATCTAAATGCATTTTTTTCTTCTTTTTTTCTTCTATTTGTTTTGTCCTGTCAGCCAAATGACACAGATGTAAGTACTTTATTGTTGTTAGCACTGATTGTTATATTTATTAAGAAACCAAATTGCATTATTAAGGCACATTCCACTCATATGATACAATCTGGTGTCTTGTTACAATGTTGGATACATGATTTACATGTTTTTCTTCCTGTCATATGAACTCTTTTGTGTAAAAAAACTATTTATATTATAAATATGTGATAGACTATTTTATTTAACTATTTTAGCTGTTTAACTATTTAAGTTATTAATGACAGATTAGTCATGAATTCTCTTCTTATTATTAATCATCTAATTATTAAACAACATACTCACGCATCAATGCTGATTTTTTCTGAAAAATGTTATATTTTCATACACACAAACCTGCTACATCATAAAATAGAAGCACTTTCTTGTAAGATTGGGTTGCATCATTTCTATAGCCTCTAGCTAATTCAGTCATTTCACAGCTGTAGTGTTGCTCTATATAATCAATCAAATAAAAAGTCCATTTACTGAAGGCCTTGCATTTTTTTTCCTCTTTCAGTGCAATGATGTGGAGGGTATTTGCCCTCTCAGCTGCGAGAGCATTGTGAGTCCAGCGTCTTTGTGTTGTCTTATATAATCTGTGAATCGTTGTTCTGATTCTGTTCATTCACATGAACCGTTCACCAGAGTGAATTTCAGTCAAGTTAAACAGTTTTTTTTCCCCCCACAGGATCTGAACTGTTACCTTGTTGACAGTAATGGCTTCATATTGATGTCAAAGGAAAGAGGAGATGTAAGTATATTTCATGTGTTACATGTGTTCACACTTGTAGTCTAGCTTATTGTTACGTTTGATCAGAATCAAAAAGAAAATTTTGACCTGTGCTTAGTGTTCAATTTTATGAATGTAATTGGCATACATTACATATTTACATTGTAACAATACAATATATTGTATACATTTATACAATATACTTTATAAATTGTATTATATATAATAGGGCGACACAGTGGCTCATTGGTTAGCACTTTCGCCTCACAGCAAGAAGGTCGCTGGTTCGAGCCTCGGCTGGGTCAGTTAACATTTTCGTGTGGAGTTTGCATGTTCTCTCCATGTTCAAGTGCATTTTCTCTGGGTGCTCCGATTTCCCCCACAGTCCAAAGACATGCGCTATAGGTGAATTGAATAAACTAAATTGGCCGTAGTGTAGTGTGAATAAGTGTGTATGGGTGTTTCCCAGTTCTTGGCTGCAGCTGGAAGGGCATCCGCTGTGTAAAACATATGCTTGATAAGTTGGCGGTTTATTCTGCTGTGGTGGCTCCTAATGTATAAAGGGACTAAGCGGAAGGAAAATGAATGAATTATTATATCTAATATTTAGTCTTAAAAGTAATGCAGCTTCTTGTACTCTTTAACCATATATGCTAAAAATGTGTCTGAAACTGCAAGGTTATTTGAATAACAGCAGATATACATGTACATGTATTTACATCTGGCTAATCAGAGCTCTGTAAAAAAAGTACAATTTATCATGCACAACAATTTTCACTTCATTTTACTGCATGTATCAGAAGATTATTATGGAGGCAGCTGAGGTCAGGAATTTGGATTCGCAAGCTGCAAATCTTTTTTTTTTTTTTTTGTAATCTGCATTTGTATAATGACACAGCTCTGCAATATTTGCCCAAAGTGGAGTTTAACGGTGGTCACACAATGCCAAACTAGTGAAGTAAATTACAAAATTACCTACCCGTCTGCTACATGAGCAAAACCATGACCGTGAGTGTTCAAAATTCCTCGTTTTTTATTAGTTGAATAAGTACATTATAAAGATATTTAAAGGGCCATATTAATTTTTTTAAATTTTCAGTTTTAATTCACTACATACACTATTTATATTACAAAACATCTTAGAATAGTGCATACAGTAAGTATGCAGTTTGGGATGCACCTAGTGTTTTCGAAAATGGCGCTCTGCCACTGATCACTAACTTCAAATTTTCCGAATTTTACCTTTTTAACCCAGATTTTTCTTAATTTCACACAGCTTTTACCCTTAATTTATTAATTTTTTAATTCATTTTAGCTTGTGATTCTTATTTTGCTGTCTCATATGCTTACAGCAAATCAGAATGCAAAAAGTAGGACATACAGATAAAAATGTATTCAATGCCACCCCGAAGACGAATGAAATCTATTTAAATGAATCTTTTGTTAGTGTAACGAATATAGGGTGACATTTGTCCACATATCTTTTTAACGAGGCAACATGTTTACGTATCATATGTGTGTGTATTCTTGGGCTCGTACAAATCAACTATAAAGCTGTTTGGGCTAATAAGTGTCTTAGGTCTTCTGTTTTTTGCCTCTATCCTGTGTTCATTTTAACATCAAATTTCATTAATACCACTTGATGAGTATTGATCATTATCCTTGGCCCTTCTATATGTTGTGTTTAGGCAGTTATGCAGTGTTGGTAATGTTGGTAATGTTACGATTTATTGGAACCTTAGAGATGGTACTAAAAAGTTGAAACCCCTCCAAAAGTGAGCAGTACTGAACCATAAGTGTACAAAAAGGTGTCTATTGTGTGTGAACTGGTTTTGAGAATGGCACAATTAGCATTGTTTCTGGCAAGAGTGGTTGTGCAAAGAACAACATGTTTGACAAGAGTGTAATGTTACACTTTAAGAAAGATTTGAGCAGAAATCTTGGGCATGTCTTATGCCAATAACAAACCTTGAGTAAATTAACTAACACTAGAACAAGCTTAGGAACAAATGGGCATGTAAGCACGGGTTGTGAATTAGGTACAAATTAAGGTAAAAAGTTTTATTAGTGAATGTTTAAAACAGTTTAGAACAGTTAAATGATCATATGTTGCCCTTCTTGTGACAGCATGTCCCAATCTTGGCTTATGAGAAATACACAGACATCGTGAGCTTACGCTTTCCCATAATCAGTAGATGGACAATGATGAGCTGTTATGTGACGTTCCAGCTGCACGTTTCCTTGTCCAGGCTTTAGATGTGAAGGGCAGGTGACGAGGTCACGAATGTTCTCCCATGGGATGCCATAATCTAAAACAAGCTCGTCCTTGGAGCAAACAGATGGGCTCCCAAATGAGACAGTGAATGAGAGAGTGAGAATGGATGCTGGGTAAAATTGGATTACATTGGAAATTGCCATATGTGTTATAAAAAGGTCATGAACTGCATTTTTTTAATTCTGTGCTGTTCTCTGAGGTTAACTTGTAATGTTACCAAGATTTTAGGCCCAAAATCTAATCTGGAAGTAATAAGCTATTTGTCTGGTTTTAGTCTCCTCGTTGAAAAAACACTCAAAAGCACCATAGAATGAAAATTCGAATATACTGTATATATAGTGTACTACTGTATATAATAATGTTCAAATATATTTAAATGTATATGTTTGTAGTGAGGCAACAAACACATGTACATTGCAGAATATAAATGGTTGATGCACATTTTGGCATCGTGTCTATGTGGAAGTTAATATTAATTTCTGCCTGTGCTTTTATTCATGTTAAAATAACAAAATTGGAGCGTCACAGGAGAGATAATTAATATTCACTGTCCTTTCAAATATGGCCAAAACCAACCACATTCTGGCCATTTGCGTTGGAAATTTACCTGTAAAAATGTTTCTGGAGAATTTTTTTCACTTAACGTTTACACTAGTGCGTTTTAGTTTTAAAACGCCGTTTTAGCATGAAAACGATCCGCGTCCACACTAGCGTTTCACCCAGCATTTCTGAATATATCTCTGTCCACACTACACTACCAAAAACGTATATCACGTGACCATTCGCGCGTTCAAGTATAAACAGGAAGCATGTGTCTCGCTCGGCATTCTAAATAGGGCTTGCGCCGCTTGAAACGCGAGCGATTAGCGAGTGCTCGAACAATAGCTTGCCTCTTGCAAATATATGCAGCTGTTGTAGTAAAAAAGGCAGAGTTTAACTGCACAATGGCGCCTAAAACAGACAATAACAACGCTCCCATTTCTGTGTCCATGTTGTTTACAGTGAAGGCTGGTCTGCCGTCTTCCGGTGGTGTTATAGTCATGTGATAGGGGCTTGACGAATAAGGGAAGGTTACGCAATGACCAATTTTAGAATGAAAACAGCCTCTCCAGTGTTTTCCAAAATGCTCCGTTTTCGGGGCTTGAAAACTCTGGCGTAGTGTGGACGGATGGCGTAACCGTAGCAAAAACGAAAACGCACTAGTGTAAATGGGGCCTTATTAGCCTTTTACCTTCTATTTATACATTAAAGAACAATTTAACATATTGCATCAATGCATTCTATGGGACCTCTAAATACAGTAGGTGTGTTGACTCAGAAGTAAACACCCTCTGCTTTGATTGGCTAAACAGTTTTGCATAATTAAAAAACTGTAAATGCTTTGCTTGGAAAAAAACAGCAGTGTTGTGTATCCATTGTTGTAATCATCTGCATGTATCTTTGACAGTCTACACACCCTTCATAGAGTGAGGTTAAAAGTGCTTAAATATTACATATCATAATTACAGACAAAGGAATAAATACCATATAACATAAACAATTCTTGTGGTGTAACATTATTGTTTGATCCAATATACTGTAGTTGACCGTGTCAATTTAGCTTATATCTTTCTACGGTTCATATGTCGGATTGTGTCTTGTTTGTAAACTAGTTTGTGGGGAAACAATTAAGTGAACATAGGAAAAACAAGAATAAAGTTATTACTAAAGTGGCCTGGAACTTTTTCCCTGGTGTCGTGAAGAATATGAGGGCAATGCAAGACACTCCTGCATAGTCTCTTGTAATTTTTGGAACGAATGTACTTGCATATTTGAATCTGAGGGTGGGACTAAACAGACAGTGATTAAGAATGGACGTTGATCTTCTTTGGAGCTGGTCCTTAGCCACACTATTACATAATAAAGTGGCATATTTGCAGGCATTGTGGCAGATTGGATTCACAATTAGCTGTTTTAGACTATCATGTTTTGAGTTTTGAGTCTTATAGAATGTTTTATAAAACTTCTTATAGGTAAAGATGAAGGTACTTTAATTGCCTCAGTTCTGTTTTTAAACATATTTGTCTCTATTAAAAAGACAGCAGAGACTGGAAATCTGAGTGTTAGATTGAATGCTATTTAATATAAGAAAAAATGATTAGATTTCCCAGTGCAGATTAGGCAATAAATTCATATTTGTTTGTGGTTAGAAAATGTTTATATAAATGCATTTTATTCAGAGCTTTAAATCATTGTAATTTCTGTAGTCATTATTATTGCTGACCTAGCTATTAGAGTAACACTGTTTTGTACCTTTTAAAACAATGAAAATGTTGAGATTTTGCTGCATTTCTGTCTCTATATGATGACAATGGTTTCATGCCATAACAGCAGCTGTTTGTAGTGTAAGGATCCATGTATTAGCCCAACGACGAAGCTAACAGCATGGGTGAAGTTAAATGCATGTAAGCCTTTTAGCACATGTGAAGAGAAATATTTAACGTATTTTAATTTAGTTTCCAACTCCGAATTTAATCTGACTCCAATTTATTATAATTTGAATGCTCATACCTAAAGAGAGTTTGATTTGGCCACTAGATCATATTATATTAAGTCAGTGATTGTCAGGAAATATGAGAGTTTAAACAAGAATTGTACATTTATTTGTCAGGCAAAGATTTTCCATTCCAATTCACATAATTACACAAGATAAGCCAATTTAGATTGTACAACAGAGTTAAAGATTAATACCTGGCCATGTAGAAAGACATTACAACATATAAGCTCAGGAACAGAGCCCAGAAACTTGTATGTTGCGATGGGGTCTTCTGGTTAAAGAATCCCACAGCCTAAACAACGTCGTTACCTTAAATACCCAACAGGGCGTCACAGTTTCCCTTGCCTAGTGTATTGATGTGTTAATCACCTCTGGAGGGGGAGCATCTGGCAGAGATTTCATCAAGGTTAAAACCAAATTCAACAAATACCAGTGAAATATTATAATGACCTTAAGACCACTTTACCAATCACACAGAGACATTTAAAATGATACCAAACATGAATATAAAACTACAAGATGTACCAAGTTAAAACCTTGAACAGTTTATGTGAGATGTAAATGGTCTACTCTGATGGAGCAAAGACATACAGTCAGGAAGAGAGCTCAGGATGATTTGAATAGAACAGATGAACAGCTGGTCTTCTGATCTTCTTATATTAGCCTGTTCATTGTTTTAATGCTTGACCATTCTCGTGGTCTTGTCTCGTGGAATTCCATAACAATTTTCAGGGTTTATTATCATGGAGAGACATAGCCAATTCTTACAGTAGCAACACATGCACTATAGTGATGTGAGCAGTAACCGGGAGATTAATGCTTATAGAGTCTAATCCCAGATTGCTGTGTGGCAGACAGGGCAGTTTCAGGCATCTGTTTGCACATCTGGAACACTGCACATCAGACTGCGTGTGTGTGTGTGCGTGTGTTTATTCATCAGGGGTTTCAGAAACGATTCCACTCTGTGTAAAACAGGATATTTAAACCTGAATAATCCCTCATTCTATGCTTCAGTCTGTGTGTTAGTAATATATGTGATGTCTCCTTTAACACAGGTTGGCAGATTCTTTGGTGAAATCGACGGATCTGTCATGGCCCAGTTACTAAAATCTGGCTTGTACAAAAGGTAAATGTAACGACGCTTATGTCTGGCATTAAAAGTGAGAGTAGCAATGCTTGTAATGTAAAAATACTGACTAATGAACTAATAACTAATAAATGAAAATAGATGAATGGGTAACACTTTATTTCGATGGTCCAATTGAGTATTAGTAGACTGTCTGCTTAATATCTGTTGATACTGATATTCAACAGACATTTAACTGACTATAAGAAACTTTGAAAGTACATGTCAACTTACACTACCCCTAACCCCAACCCTATCCCCAACCTAACAATCTACTTATAATCTAATGAGAATTAGTTGCAGTGTAACTTAAATTCAACAAACAGATTGATTGTGGTGAGAGAAGAGTAATAAAAATATATTAGAAAGTATGTCATTTTACATGGAAATAGAAATGATAAAATGATCAAGTTATCTGATATTTAGATTTTTGACGTTGAGGGTCTACATGCTCAATAATAGCATTTCCTGTTTTATGAGTGATACATTCCAGTAGTTCCAGTAACATTAGTTAACATGAACAAAATACTTTAGTTAATGTCAATTTTACATCAACATGATTTGTTTTTCAACATTAACAAACAATGTTTTATTTGAATAATGTATTAGCAATTTTTGCCTAAAGGAGCAAAGCTAATATGAACCAACATTGCATACTTCATGAAATATATATTGAACAAATAGATAAGACACAAATAGCAGGTCTGAAGCCAGGAGGGTTCGAGGGGTTCAAAAGACCCACCCCCCACTGACAAAGTGTAGAATTTGTCCCTATATGAGCTCATTTGTCCCATTTTTGACAGTATGCCATCATAAATTGTCTTAAAGCCTTTTTCTATCAGTGATTTTCACAAATTAAATTTTTTATTATTGAAATGGACAAATTATGACTGAGTAAATGAGCTGGTAAGATTTACCTAGATTATTTACCTTTTTTTAATTTTTTTTTTTGTGTGTTGGATGATAATAAATTATTATTTTAAAAATAAGTCTTTTTCATATTTCTTTATTCAAAGTTTTTATAACATTAACATTATATTCATAACATTCATAACATTATTTATACATTTCTAATAACTTAGAGTTTAAATGCACATTTGTAAATTAACACTTTGTGGTAAAATAGTACGGTAAGCACTTTGACAGAATTTTAGGAAATAGTTGTGTTGCATCAAAAAGTGTGACTAAGATGACCATCCGGCAAGCTAGTCCAACAAAGAATAGTGCTTAAAATGTCACTAAAATGTAGTGTTTCAACCTCATAAATTATTAGACAATGTGATGAATAACTGCAGAAAAATCCACTTTTTGAGAAAAAAGAACCATCAATAGTGTGGTTAAAGACTATGTAGCCTGGTTAAAGACTATCTGGGCCTAAATAGATATAACACACAGATGGTGTGTGCAATAATAATGATGTTATGAGGCCCCAGGTACCGTATGTGTTCATATAGTAATTTACAACAGCCTTGAGCATGGCTCAACCAATCAGAGACAAGGACTGTAGGTGCATCCTAAGTCACATACTTATGCACTATTCTACGCCATTTTGAAGTATAAATAGTGCAAGTAGTGCATTCTCACTGGAATATTCTTTTTATTTTAAAAAGAAATTAACCATCATAATATCCTAATATTATAATAACTAATATAATATTAAAAGGAGAGATTGTGAACATGTTTCTGTATTGTTTTCTAGGGTGACTCTGTATGACTACCAGGCGATGTGCAAAAATGCTCATCATCACAGTAGTGGAGCTCGACCTCTGCTCAGCGTATGTAAAAATGACTATCTATGACAGAGAAGCGTCTTTATAATGCAGTGTTTGTGTCAATGCTGTTGACAATCCAACTCTGTTTACCTCACAGCCTTTCTACGCTATACTGGCGTTAATAAAGTGGTGGTTCTCACATTTTGTGATGTAAGTGCTGTTTGGCATTCATTTATTTTATGTTTAATTTGCATGAAGTGTAATTTGTTTTTACAGTCTTCAATCTAAACTTTCAGGTTCATGTTGGAGTTCAACATCTGTGGACTTTGGCATAATGACTATGTGGTGGATGGTAAGTTAGACTTTTAGTGATAAAACTGCTAAGCAGTGTACAGTACACGTAGGCCTACGTAGGCCTTCAAACATCAGAATTTTCAAACACTGTCATCTTCATCTCCATAATACTTGTGTCATGTTGACCTGACAAAGCTAACATCCTGAAATCATATATAGGTTTCTTCTTCCACAACTTCTGAGACACATCAGGCCTTCAGACTGATCAGATTTTTTCCTAAAAAATGACTTTTGTGTGCTAGCAACATGCCAATTTATATTAGAAATGTGCTGGGAACATGCTAATTCTTGCAAACAATATGCTATCTATGTGCTAATCCATGCTAGAAACATACTAGCAAAATAAATTATGGTAGCAACATGTTAGCACTTGCTAAATTATATGACAGCAACATGCTTTTTTCTTACAACATAAAACGTAAATAATGCAACAAGTCAATTTGTTAGAAATAAGCTAGCAGTATGATAATCCATGCGAGAAACATACTCATTGATTCATGCTAGAAACATGCTACCAACATGCTAATTCATGTTAGATGGTATAGCAACTTATTGCTTATTCTTGCTAACAACATGTAAATTCATTCTAGAAACATGCTAGCATCATGTTAATTCACGTTAACAATAATGTGAACTGAAAACCTTAATACTTGCTAGAATCATGCTACCAACATGTTAAGCATGCTAATTCACGTGGCTTTGTCAACAAACTTTACTCATTTGTTTAATGTGTCATCTTATGTCATGTGTCTCATCTCATTCTCCATTTCCATTGTTGTTTATTCTGTGATTGTTTCTCATTGATGGCTTGTAGCTAAAGCTGGGTTTCATACAAGTAAGTATCCATAAGCCCTGCTGTGTGTACAGCAACATGTCCTGCATCTAGTTTGTGCCTTTTATAGCCAAGATTGGTATCTTGGATCATGAGATCTTTTAGTCCTCTGTAGTTTAGTGTAGACGTAGACTTCTAAGGTTTTCTAGAATAAATATTACTGTAGTTTAGTAGATTTATTGGAAGAAATTGGATGTATGCATTTTACATATCTCCTTATAGTGCTAAATGATTTATTTAAAAAAAATTAATAAAACAAAATTTTTTATTTTAATGAATTGTTATGACCTATTTACTCTTTAAAAAATCCTTCAAAGGCTCCCCAATTATGACTATAATTTATAAAGTTTATATACTTTTTACGATCATAAACAGTTTATACACTATATTTATGTTATAAATGAAAATAATAATAATAATAATAATAATAATTGTTATTATTATTATTATTATTATTATTATTATTAATTTCAGTAATAATACTATAGACCAAATAAAAAAAATAAAAAAACTTAAATATACACACACATACACAAATTATATATCTATAAATATATTTTGTATATGAAATATTCATAACCTCTGGTATTCATAACTCATAATTCATATTCATAACAGTGTGCACAATTATTATTGAGTAATAATGATAATCTTGTCTTCTCTAGCACATAAGCAGAAAAAGGTGGAGCTGATGCAGCCGTGCAACACTGAGTATCCAGGCTTCATGTACGACAAGTCCATCAGAGAGACCAACAGCATCATCAAATGTGGCCGATGTCAGAAGTAAGTCCACAATTAGGTGTTGCTAGGCCATTTTTAGTCCCCTTAAACATTTGATCATTAGCTTTATATAAACTGTATAGGAAGTCATGATCACCTCTGTGCTTTTAAAGTTTATATTAAAGGAACAGTCCACTTTTTTTGCAAATATGCTTATTTTCCAGCTCCTCTTGAGTTTTACCATTTGTAAATTCAAGAGAAAGAGCGAAATCTCTCATGGTTTAAAGGAACACTCCACTTTTTTTTTTCAACCCTAACCCTAACGCGTTTGACAAGTCGCCCATCTGGCAGGAGCATTTTTCACTGCGCTGACCAGTAGCATCTCGCTCAAAAAATGTAAAAAAAAAAATAAAGAAAGAATTTATAAAGCTTGACACTTCTGTACTTACACCGTGTACCAAGACAGATGGAAGAAGTTGTTGTTTTCTACATCAATATGTCTAGGAATCATATTCTCATTCTTGCATAATAATCTAGGAACTATGCAGCGCTGTAACCTAGTTACCTAACTAGGGACTATTTACAGGCGTTGCATAACATAAGTTCCCCTTCCGCAGCAAAGTTCCTAGATTATTCCTCTCACTACGCAATGGAAACACAGAAAAGTCGAGCTTTAAAGCGGAAAATTATCAAAACCCTTTTTTAAACAAAGTGCTAATGGTCTAATCCGATTCAGTAATTTATGCTAAGCTAAGCTAAAAGTGCTCCTGCCAGATGGGTGACTTGTCAAACGAGTCTATTTTCAAAAAAAGTGGAGTGTTCCATTAAACAGTGACAGATTTCTTTCTTTCCCTTCGTTCACATCTTCTTCAATCTGCAGATAGGACAGGTGTGAATCTATAGACTGTTATCATTTCTGCAACTCTCTAGTTCTTTGTCATAAATACTTTATGTAATGGTCATGGCAGAGCAATTGGTTTCATGTTTACTGCAAAGTTTTCAATGCTATCAGCAAGTTCAGCAAGTAATTCAGTTTTTAAAAGACATTTAGTAACCATGTGATCACTGTTAACAGTTTCCAGCAGTTGGTCAGTAATTTACTGTAAATCAGTTACAGTAAAAATACTATATTTACATTTACAGCACCATTAACTCACTGTATATGTATTTATAGAATTTTATGTATATCTTTACTGTAATACATTGTAATTTTCACAATGCAACTGTAAAATACAGTAACATACTGTATTACTATTAATATATACTATTATATAATAAATACTAACTATAAATGTTGCAGTTAAAAATCATTACCAGTGACGTTCTCTGTCTGTTTCAGGATGTTTGTCCTCCAGCAGATTCCTAACAGCAATCTAGTGATGCTGGTGGTTCAGGCGGACTGTGACTGCTCTCGACAGTATGCTCCAATCACGCTCATGCCCAAAGAGGTCAAATATATCCTTTCATGATCGCTACATTTACTTTCAACTGTTAGATTGGTTACACTTTTGTGTGAAAGTTTTCTTAACTCCTCTGAACATAACGCCACGGTGAAGTGCAACAGGATGAAATCTCAGAAGATCCGCAGACGGCCAGAGTCCTGCCACGCATACCATGCTCATGTAAGCTACCAAATATATACATCAAAACAACGTTATATTTAAATCAAACAATAATTTACATTTTATGTGAATTATTACTTTTTTAACCCTTTGAGGTATTGTGTGATTACAACGTTCAGTGCATCTCATGTTCAGCTGCTAAATTCAAATCTACTTGCCCTTGATGGTTGTCGATTAATCACAATTTATCAGTGTTTTCAAACAAATAACATTTATTTTAGGTTTCAGACATTTATATATTTATATAGCACCTAAGTACTAGAAAACATTTATGGTTTATAAAATATATGCTGATGTCTATGGAGACGACAGTAATAATTGTACAATGTGCTTTATTCAAATCAGAAAACCACTCTTTTGGTTACTGGAACATTTACTCTTTTATTCTTTTCCCAGTTAAACAGCCACTTTCATGTCATTTGGAAGACGTAGACGAACTTACATGTTGTAAATCCAGCAGTTCTAATTTATAGACTAACATGGCGGCACCCATCACTCAATAATATGATTATTATATTAAGATGATTAAATGACGCAATACATGTTCTCAAGAATCGGAATCTCACACTATAAGTGTTGTGATCGCCAGCGGTGTTTTCTCCGCTGCAGATTACTTTCGGTATTCCTAACGAACTACAACTCCCAGAACTCTTTACACCCTTCAACCCCTGCAACAGCTCACAATAATCTGGACATTCACACACAGACACAGCTGTTGCTCATTTTCACTGATTGCATGGACTATATATACACTCCACTTTCACGTTCACATGGCCGAGTCTTGTTTCTTCATGAACAATACGAAGCGTTTTTCCCTGTTTGTTTTTGATTCTTTGCCGCCTAGCCTGACCTCTCGCCTGTATTTTGACCAAATTTATTGAATTACCTTTATGCTCCTGTTTTTGTTGCCTGTACTTCCTTGCCTTTAATCAACTGCATTTGGGTTCGCACGTCTGTGGAAGCACCACGGTTTTAGAACATCAGCAGCAGGGTGGCGAATTTGAAAAAATCTCTGAAACTTAAAGCGCTCACAGATGAGCATTTTTGGAAGAGCGCTGCCATTTTCAGCTGTGCAAAAACACTTCATGTACACTAATAAAGTAAAACGTTGTGGTGGTAAATGTAAAATAAGTAAGTCACTGAGTAATTCAATTGCTTCAAATGGCTGATTCATACAGGAATTAAGTCAATGACTGTCTTTTTGAATGGATCATTGAATCATTGGTTCAACTGAATCATTCCAAAACATAAACACAAAACTTTGTGTCAACAAAAACACACAAAAGTCCTCCTGGGGCTCTATAAATGATATTTTCTATAAGCCTGGATGTAACTGAGTGTTACTCCTGCGATATTGGGATATGATATCATATGTAATAGGCATTTTTACCTCAATATCTTAAATGTCATAAAACTGCATTCGTTTCTTCTTAGTTGTTCATCACAAATCAACTGTATAATTGTGTTGTATTGTGTTTTTTTTTTTTTTTTTACAGGAAAATGCGGAGGATTGTGGTGGAGCTTGCGGGATAACTGTATCTCTTACACTGTACTTCATATGTTTGGCCTCCTCGCTGGCTCTCCGCTGAGCAATACACATTATTTCTGCCATAAATGTGGACTTCAGGACCAAATAACGCAACGCTCTTATCAGCTGTGGATCTCTAGCATCAGGAATTCAGGTTCATGCTATGTAGTATTAACCGTAATACGATTTAAGCTAAGACACTGCAGGTGAAAATCAACTAATATCAATCACCATACTTACAGGAATAGATGCTTATTTCTATTCCTATATGTATGGTGATTGATATTAGCAATATGAATAGTTTGGTGTATGTTACAGCTGCTGAAATGAATATTTATGGCTCAGTGCAGGAGTAAAAAAACTCATTTTAAGAAACCAGCCTTTAAAAATATGAATCACAATTGAAATCTGCACAAATGATAATGAAGACAAATTAAAGTGTGACAAAGAAACACTTTGAAGTGTATCAATTATCGTTTCTTTTTATTAAACTAAAATAAAAACTCTTAAAAAGCCTCAGATGGCTGAACATTTGTTTATTTTTGCCTGCAGTGTCTCACACTTAGTTCACCTAAAAATAGTGTGACGCAATATGATGGTGAGTAAACGACAAAAATCTGGTGATTTGGTGAACAAACCCTTTAACATGATACACACATATCAGTGCTGCCCTGCTGGACTCAACAGGACACTGTTCAGATGCTATTTTCTCAGTATGATCGAAGGTGAGAGATATAATCTTAGATTGTCTCACATGACTTGATGTTATACATCAGATCTGCTATTCTCTTAATTTTTTTAATAACATTTTTAGGATTCCGATGAATGTTTTAAAGCAAGTTTAGAGCAGCGGCAGATAAACTGCTGTTCATTTTCATGATGGTTGAATTCACTTTTTTCAATGAGACACATTTTGTGTAAAGCTGTAATGAAAACCTTTCATATGTTGTGTGAGATAGGTACAGTTTAATACTTTTTTAACCAGACTTAAATATGTGGGTATTTTAGTATCTGTATGGATGATTATTGATTTGAGACCTGAAGTCTTTAATTTTGCTCGACAATGGTTTGAAAAATGTTTTGTTTGCGTATAGAAAATAATGAATGACAGTGGATTTATGTGGTGTTTGTGTGAATAAAAAGTGCAGGAAGTTGAAACTAATTCTTATGTGTATTTTCATACAAGAGAAGTTACCTTGTTCTATTTTTGAATGTTGTGATATTTGTTTTAAATTAATGCATACATATATTTATAGGTACACTTTATTAGGTACACCTGTCCAACTGCTCATTTACGTGAATTTCTAATCAGCCAATTTCATGTCAGCAACTTAATGCATTTGGACATGGTCAGGACGATCTGCTACAGTTCAAACCGAGCATGAGAATGAGGAAGAAAGGTGATTTAAGTGACATTGAATGTGGCATGGTTGGCGCCAGGCGAGCTGGTCTATTTCAGAAACTGCTGATCTACTGGGATTTTCACACACAACCATCTCTAGGGTTTACAGAGAATGGTCTGAAAGAGATAAAATATCCAGTGAGCAGCAGTTCTGTGGATGCAAAAGCCTTGTTGATGCCAGGGGTCAGAGGAGAATGGCCAGACTGGTTCAATAACCACTTGTTACAACCAAGGTATGCAGAAGAGCATCTCTGAATGCACAACACATCCAGCCTTGAGGCAGATGGGCTACAGCAGCAGAAGACCACACCGGGTGGCACTTCTGTCAGCTAAGAACAGGAAACTGAGGCTACAATTCACACAGGCTCACCAAAACTGGACAATAGAAGATTGGAAAAACATTGCCTGGTCTGATGAGTAGCGATTTCTGCTGCGACATTCGGATGGTAGGGTCAGAATTTGGCATCAACAATATGTAAGCATGGATCCATCCTGCCTTGTATCAACAGTTCGGGCTGGTGGTGTTGGTGTAATGGTGTGGTGGATGTTTTCTTGGCACACTTTGGGCCCATTAGTACCAATTCAGCATCGTGTCAACACCACAGGCTACTTGAGTATTGTTGTTGACCATGTCCATCCCTTTATGACCACAGTGTACCTATCTGCTGATAGCTATTTTTTTTGTACATATATAGTTCATATACATATATATACAAGATTTTAGTGACTTAATTTGACTAAATTTTTTTCTGTCCTTTTAAAAATATTTAAATACTACAATTTTATTAGAATAAAATAAAACAATTTTTTGCTGTTACTTTGTTTTAAAACAGCATATGTAGGTATATACTAATAAATAAATATAAATCATTACATAATTAAATGTATATATATTTACATGCATTCTTTTTTTTTTTTTTTTTTAATGGATGAAAACACAATTGAGGCCAGAGACGTTGTTTATTGACAAATAAATATGACAAGAGCACTGATGTCCAATATATATTCCCCACTCAAGTGCCAATGAATTTTAAAAAGGGAGACAGATTCTAACAAACATTTTTGGTTTTATACCATTTTCTTTTTTTAGCATATTTGTCAACACTGAAAAGTCTGCGCACATTCACTGCATTACTTTGCATCTGAAATGGAATTTGTATGAACATCCTTTTAATCACAGGTAGAAAGTGACACGACAATCGAGAAATCACAGGAAGCGGATTCCGGCCCCAAATTGCACTCCGTCACATATCCTGAGATAGAAAAAACAAAACGCATAAGTGTCAGGATTTGATTAGTCAAAAAAACCCTGTTGAGAAGCTGAAGTGTACAGGGATGTCATTAAATAAATGTATTCTTATTGGTTGGAAGGGAGAAACTGCAAGTAAATGCTAATTTTGCCACTCTTTTTTAGCAAACTTGCATGTAGATAACCTGAATAAACCACTAGACTGATACTAACACTCAAAGCACTTTATTTAGCTTTCAGGGGGACTTTGAAAACGTGTATTTGTGAGTGTGTGTACCTGTCTCCGCTCTGGACGCCCATAGGAATGCAGTAGTTCAGCTCCAGTCGAGCGATGTTCCCCAGACGCAGCACAATACCAGCTCCATATGACCAGCGGATGCACTCGGCCAGTTTGCTGAGGTGAGCCCGCGGCCCTTCCCCTAGTGGACCATCGAATGAACAGCAGGTAAAAACAAAAGTTATTAAACAAAATATGCATTAAGCGTAACATAACCAGTAAATCTATAGCTTAGTAAACCTGATCTATCTATAACGAACACAATCAGACTT
Organism: Danio albolineatus; assembly: GCA_903798035.1. Lineage (NCBI taxonomy): Eukaryota > Metazoa > Chordata > Actinopteri > Cypriniformes > Danionidae > Danio > Danio albolineatus. The sequence goes on from CAIGQQ010038113.1 coordinate 163,097, forward strand.
CATTTTTTGTATAATTGCAATTATATTATACGAAATTCTATTATGATTGTTTCAAACAATTACAAATGGACAACTTCTTTCAAGTACAATTTTAAATTTAAGAATTTTTTCTAAATCTGCCATATTTTACTGCTAGTATATTGACTGTTTGTTGGCAAATCTGACCATTTTTTCCCTCAGAATTCCAGCTATTTTATGCTATTTTGAGTTTTATACTTCGACTATTTTGTGCAATTTTAGTTTGTACAGTGCATCTGGAAAGTATTCATAGCGCTTCACTTTTACCACATTTTTTATGTTACAGCCTTATTCCAAAATGGATTAATTTATTTCCTTCTAAACACAATACTCCATAATGACAATGTGAAAAAAAGAGTTTTTGAAATTGTTCCAAATTTATTAAAAATAAAAAACCTGAAAAATTACTTGCATAAGTATTCACAGCCTTTCCTGTGAAGCTCTAAATTGAGCTTACATACATTCTGCTTCCACTGATCATGCTTGAGATGTTTCAGCAGCTTTACTGGAGTTCACCTGTGGTAAAGTCAGTTGGTTGGACATGATTTGAAAAGGCATACACCTGTCTATATAAAGTCCCAGGGTTGACAGTGTATGTCAAAGCTCAAACCAAGTGTCAAGACAAAGAAATTGTCTGTAGACCTCCGAGACAGGATTGTCTCAAGGTACAAGGCAGGAGAAGGTTACAGAAAAAGTTCTGCTGCTCTGAATGTTCCGATGAGCACAGTGGCCTCCATCATCTGTATGTCGAAGATGTTTGAAACCACCAGGACTCTTCCTAGAGCTGGCCGGCCACCTAAGCAGAGTGATCAGGGGAGAAGGAAGGTGATCAATAACCCGATGGTCATTCTGTCTTCAGTGTTCTTCTGTAGAGAGAGGAGAACCTTGCAGAAGTACAACCATCTGTGCAGCAATCCACCAATCAGACCTGTACGGAAGCCACTTCTTAGCCTGGAATTTGCCAAAAGGCATCTGAAGGACTCTCAGACCATAAGAAACTAAATTCTCTGGTCTGATGAGATTAAAATTGAACTCTTTGGAGTGAATGCCAGGCGTTACGTGTGGAGAAATCCAGGCACCGCTCATCACCAGGCTAATACCATCCTTACAGTGAGGCATGGTGTGGGGATGTTTTTCAGCAGCAGGAACTGGAGGACTAGTCAGGATAGAGAGAAAGATGAATGCAGCAATGTACAGAGACATCCTGAATGAAAACCTGCTTCAGAGTGCTCTTGACCTCAGACTGGGGCGACGGTTCATCTTCCAGCAGGACAATGACCCAAAGCACACCGCCAAAATATCAAATGGGGTGGCTTCACAACAACTCTGTGAATGTCCTTGAGTGGCACAGTCAGAGCCCAGACTTAAATCCTATTGAACATGTATGGAGAGATCTAAAAATTGCTGTACACTGTCGCTTCCCATCCTACCTGATAGAGCTTGAGAGGTACTTGAAAGAGGAATGGGCAAAAATTCCCAGACAGGTGTGCCAAGCTTGTGGCATCATATTCAAAAAGACTTGAGGCTGTAATTGCTGCCAAAGGTGCATCAACAAAGTATTGAGCAATCTTGAGCAATCAAAAAATCTTTATACAACTCACCGTAGTTGAGGTTACACAGGTTTCCGGCATTGAGGAAGAAATGTGTCCTGAAAAGATCTCCGAATCCGCCTCGCCCAGGCCTGAATGGAAGAGGGGTGTACAGGTGAACCCCCCCAGCCCAATACGCCTCTCCGCCAAGGTAATCGCCTGTCAGCAAACACAGAAAACCCAATTTAGTCAGTGATATTGCTGAGCTTCAGTGTTAAGAGTCAGAGATGTTTACCTTCACTCTGAGGGCCGATGCTGTACATGCTGAAGCCCCTCACACTGGTCGGACCACCCAAATAAAACCTGTGTATATGTTTAAAAGCAAAAACAGCATTACTTTGAGTGTCTTTGAATGGTTTCCGGCAGTGATGGAAGACATTTATTAACCTGTCAGCGATGCTGGAGGCCTTTTCTCCCAGCGGTAACAACATGCCACCCCAGAGAGAGGTGCTGAGAACCTAGAAGAAGAAGATTTTTAAAAATACATTTTAATACTATATAATGTTAACAATCAATGTTAACAGCAAAGACAATGCTTCTCATTTTCATTTATTTTAGGCTGAAAGACTAAAAGTAACATTAAAGAGAAAACAGAGCCCTTTAAAAGTGTTTAAAACATCAATACGCTTGTTTTGATTTACTAAATCTAAACCTATTAAAAAACATTTAAAAAAAATAAACCAGAAAGAGAAAATGTAACAAACTGAGCTCTTTGAAAGTGTTTAAAACCTCAACAAACTTGTTTTCATTTACTAAAACTGAAAGACTAAGACGAGGTAAACTAAAGAGAAAAAAAATTGAATTTTTTTTTTATTTCAAGTCTTTAAAACCGTCAAAACATCAACAAACTTCTGGCATTTAGAAAAAATGAGACTTGTTAAAGACAAATTTGTTTTAAAATATAAATAAATTAAAATAAAAATTTTGTTTTTGTTTACGGAAACTAAGATTTGAACATTTATAGAACAAATTTTATTGTTATTGCTAACTAAAAATAACTGTTTAACTAAAAAAATGTATGTTAACTGACATAAAATATGCTTGTTTGTATATTATATATTGTTAGTTGCCAAGGAAATGTTTCTAGTTTTGATTTAAAAGTTTAAGGTGAAAAAAAAAATACTAAAAACTTAATAAAACCCTGTGTTTGGATCCTCACCTCCGTTGTCAGTGTCACTTCCCACGTTACACAAACATAAATTATAGAAGCTTTTTTTAATTACCTTTTTATCTGACAACTTTCATGTATATATCTCATAATTCAGTTTTTTTATATAACTAAGCAAAAAATATGTTACAATTGAAACAAATTCCATGTCTTAATCAAGCTACCACAGTAGTATAGAAATGATAAAATCACACGAAAATAACACTGCAACAAACAAACACACAAGTGACTGTTTCTTCCAAATAAAACATCTCACCGAGTCCCAGAACAGAGTCTTGTTGAGCTGAATTTCGAAGTCCTCCTTCAGAAAGCTGACGTCTCCTCCAGTGTAACCGGCCAGCTCCTAAAATGCCACAACAATGAGATCATTTGTTTATTTTCATATTTAAATTTTTGGCCAAACTTCTCCTTTTAACAGCTGATTGGAACACACCTGGTTGATCTTCAATAAGGCACCTTTTCTTGGCAGTATGGTGGAGTTGCGTGTGTCTATGACCATAGCATGCTGGGAAAGAAAACTTTATGTTAAACATAAGATTTGATGTATAAATGAGTGCAACAATGATTGAGAGAGGACACATACAGCAAGAGAAGACTTTAGTGAATGTCCGCTCTCCTCTCTGACTGCGAAAGAAGCCGTTCGGGCCAAACAGCCCAGCTCTCGCCAAACTCCTTCCCATTTGATTGTGTGACTCGTCCTCCAGATCGGGAACTGCTCATCAATCCATGTACAAATAGATGACATAAAAGTATTGTAAAAAATCAAAAAATATTATTTAGTTAGTCAAGGAAAAATCCTATTACAAATAATGCCGAGTTCAGACTGCATGATTTTCAAAGTAGTCGTGTCACAGATGTTTTCACACTGCATGATTATCTGGGCTAGCGTTTTGTCGCTGCTTTGTTTACACTGCAAGATGGATCGGCATGACTTCAAAATAGGAAGAATTGCAGACAACTTTGTCCAAACTACGTCTCACACCCAAAAACACGTAGTATATCTTTTGTTATTAACTACAAGACGAGAAAGAAGCCTTTAATGGGGTAGAAAATGCATATTTGCTCATTGGCTTTGAAGGAAATTTGCCATTTCTCCTCACCTTTTAAATTTTTTTGACTGGGTTTAGGTTGTGATATTGCTCACATGACACGTCAAACAGACACGGGAGCTCATGCCAAATTTACACTAATTTTCCCCCTATTTCTTGTGTCCGAATAAACTGAAAATGAGCGCTTTCAACTTCTCCCCCAACCTCTCACTGGCCTGCAGGTACGCACTAGTGAATGCTGCTCTCTCATTGGCTGTAGGCAATCGCCAGTGTTATGTTCAGTCAAGGCATGATTTGAATCGCCGACAGCTCCAGATATTCAGCATACCAAATATCTCCCTGGCATCGGCGACTCATCGGCAATTCTCTCAGATGGCATCTTCGATAGTTCATATTGTGTGATTGTCACTCGCGTGCACGAGCACCGATTTGCCTGAGATTTGAGGCATTTGTCGGCGATTTCTCAAAACCTGTCGGCGAGTCAAAATTAGGGCTAAAATCATGCAGTCTGAACTAGGCATAAGATTACAATATTGTACAATAAAATAACAATAAATATTTTGCTGCACAAGCAGAAAACAACAGTTTTAAAAGCATAAATTAACAAAATCATCCCAAATGTTAAGTATTTCAGGACAAACGGTATCAAAATTAAATCGTTTTCTTGCATAATTTTCACATTGTAAAAAAACAAATAATAATGGTAACAATTTAAAATAAGGTGAATTAGTTAATGCATTTACTAACATAAACTAATCATGAACAACACTTGTACAGCATTTATTAATCATAATTGAACATTTACTAATGAATTATTAACATCTAAGTCCATGCTTGTTAACATTAGTTAATGCACCGTGAGTTAACATGAACTAACAACGAACAGCTGTATTTTCATTAACTAATGGTAACTAACATGAACACATACTGTAGAAAATGTATTTTTCATTGTTTGTTCATGTTAGTAAATGCATTAATTAGCATTAACTAACAAACCTTATTGTAAAGTGTGACCAAAACAACTAGTTTATTAAATAACGCCAATTTTAAATAAAACTACAGAAATAAATGTTATTAATATATATTTAATATATATCTAATAATAAATATATAAAATGCCATTTTAGCATAATAAATGCCAACCCCAAGAGGATTAAATTTTATTAATAAAAACTGTATATTAAATAAAGAATTTTAAATAAAAATAACTTTTAATATAATAACTGCCACAGTCAAACACACACCGAGTGGATTAAATTCTATTAATAAAAACATTTAATAAAAAGTAAATGTATTGAGTTGCATAAAATAATTTTGGCTATAATAATAATAATAATAATAATAATAACAAATATTTTGACATAATAAAAAATGAAATGAATATCTTACACTGATCTCAGTGGAGACTCCTCTGTCTGTTTCTCTGAGGGAGCTCCAGGGAAACTGACCCGTCACTTTGTACAAGTTCAGGGAGAAGCTGGAGGATAAAAAGGATTTTCAACAATACAGTGGATGATATACAGTCATCTCATCATTCAATATCTTGTGATGAAGAACATTAAAAATGCTAATAATTGAATTTGAACACTTAAAAAAATATACAAATATGTTATTAACAACATGAACTCATCACTCCTATTTTAGGCTAAAATCGTACTTGCGCTCAAAGTGTCCCGGCTGCGGCTTGAAGAACGACAGGCCGTACGAGGTCTCCTTTGTCCCATAAGAGAACTGAAAGGTCAGCTTCTCAGCACGGCCAAGCACATTGGGCAGTTTGAGCCCCAGTACCTGAAAGAAAAAAGCACTTAAGTGTCTCTGTGATTCCTCTTCATCGCAAACACACACAGGCGTCTTCAGGATCTCACCATGCTACCCTCATTATTTCCAACCATGGTGTTGTAACTTCCTGTCATTCTTCTGAGCTCCTTCACCTCAAACGTCACATCCAGGCCGTTCGGCAGCGCGTCTGCACCTGAGCATACGAGGACATACAGACCGTCATCAATTACCTTAATGCTGTCACAATACTGGAGTACTTATGTATTTACGCTTGTAAATGTATTCATATAACTAATGGGCAGGGCTTTCCCCTTTCTGATGACATGTACAAAGGGAGAATGTCAATCAAAGTGTTTCTACAGGCTGTTTTTATGAAGTGTGATTGTAAAACAATAGAATTCATTCATTTTTACCATTAGAGGCTGGCTATGGTCACACACTTTTCCCACACAACTGTGCTTAAACGCCTTATGAAATAGATTTTTGCATAACATGTCCCCTTTAAAACACAATTCAAGCATTTTCATGGATTTCCAATACCAGTAAATATGCTAAATAAACATGAGTACATCTTGAGTGCAGTACTGGAGTACTGCAACTTCAATACAATACCTTAAAAATGTATATATAGTAATATGTTACTTGACTTATTATTTAGCTTGTCTAGTGTAAGGGAACTCAAAATAAACACAAACACTGCTAACTGTCAGAGATGAAAATGCAGCAGGCATTGATAGGCCGCAGAAAATTGATATGGTATCATTTTAAATATTTCAGTATCAATACATATCGAAATATAGCTACTTTTGACAACACTACTGCCACTATCACTGATTATTGGTGATCCTCTGTTTGGTTGTTTGAATTTGTGTCGCACCTTCAGCAGTGTCGATGACCACTTCTACATGTCTGAAAATACCAAGACGTAAAAGTTTCTGTCTGGCCTCATGGGACTTCTTCATCACCTGGAGCATTATTGTAAATATAAACACACAGTTATAATAAAAAATGAAATCACAATAGTTACTTTAAAAAAGCTATAACAGAATTTAAAATAAACACAAAATATATATCTGAACACTATAATAATGTTTCCATTATATTTTTTCACCATTTTGCGCTTTAGCTCAAGATGCTAACTTTAAACCAGATACTACATGCAATGTTTAAAACAGGATTTTACGTATTGTCATCACATTATTGTTTTTTTGTTTTTTTTTTGTTTTTTGTGAAATTCACTGACAATAACAGAGAAATAATTAATTAACTCTTGGTGTATCCTAATGGTTTTGAACAAATTAATATGAGAATAATAATGACATGTCTCAATGCCGTCCAGAGTTTCTGGACAAAGGAAGACAGACAGTAAAATACAGATATAGCGAAGTCAAAATGTCCCTTAATACACATACAAACATTAGTTTTAAAGATAACTTGATGTAATTTGTGTTATTATTCAAAACAGTTTCATCAAAGTTTTTGTCGGCCGGTCGGTCGGTCGGTCGGTAGGTAGGTTGGTAGGTAGGTAGGTAGGTACTTAAATTTTAAGATTTAAATTATTTACAATCATTATTAAACATGTATAACTCAATTAGAAATAGTGATATATATATATATATATATATATATATATATATATATATAAAGTGGATACAAATCTAGAATACTCACATCTATCAAGTTTTTGGCACGGAAAACATCTGCAATCTCATATGTTAAAAGATCTTCCTTTGTTCGTCCTAGTCCATCAATGTGCACATGTTGTACAACAACCTGAGCAAATCGAAAATCATACAAAAACACTGTGAAAATCTGTGAAATTTACGGTAAATACCCACCGATGTGGTTGTTTTTTAATGGTAAACTACCATATTTAATCCATTTCTAGTGTTAATACACCAGTGTTTTGAAGTACTAACATCAACACATTTTATCTTTTGTTACACAGATGTGTTAACACAACCATAAACAAATGCAAATGAGAAGGTCATATAATGAAGCAAAGCTCATCACAAACAAGCAGAGAAACATGCTAATATATAGAAGACGCTCATAAACTACAAAACATCATGGTAACAGAAATAAAATTGATGTATAGATGTAACATAAAACTAAAAACAATTAATAAAAAGAACTATACTAATGTAAACAAAAAGCATAAAATGTGAAGTGTCATGCAGGGAATTCTGGGAAAGTCAATGTACGGTTATTCACCGTATATACTGTATTCAGGAACTCACTGTTATCCAGATTACATATTTTTACAGGTTGTTACCATTGAAATCCCAGACAGTTTTTACACACAATTATACATTTACAAGCACTGGATATCATATAAAATCGGTACGAACATCGAATGAATGTGAAATAAGATCCATCTTACATCTTTATTTTCAAGAACTTCCTGCTTCTCTTCACGCTCTGGTTCCCCCAGATCCATGTCATCAGCCTGAACCCCCAGTTCAGGGCCTTGCATAGGAAGAGGGTCCAAACTCTGGGTTAAAAAAAAGGGGAACATTTGTACATTTTTAGATCTATTAATATTATATTAAAAGATGCATATCTTGCTAAATTAAATGTAATTTTTTTTACTTAATACATGGTTTATGTGTGAACATATTATATAAACTAACTGTTGTAATACTACTTTAATACTACGAAAGAGTAACAACATACATATAAAACATTTTTAATAATTTGAAGTGTTTAAAACAGAATAATTTTACTGATTTAAATTTAATACTTAAAATATAAGGTGGTATAAAAGAATGTGTTTTTAGATATATTACTGCTTGCTGTATTAAGCATACTAAAACATTTCTGTCTATTCTACATAAATATGTAATAATTACACTAAATATATATCTTACATATGACTTTATTCTACAATATAGCTGATATCTATCTATCTATCTATCTATCTATCTATCTATCTATCTATCTATCTATCTATCTATCTATCTATATATATATGAACAGAAATGGATTTTTTTTCTTAAATAGTGTTTAGTATAAAAATATATGAATGAAAGTGTTTCTATATCGATAACTGTTTTGTCTACAATTCTAATATAATATAATTTTTCTCATTATTAATGTTCTTAATTTCACAGACAGTACAGTATATTATATCTATAGACGTGCAATTATGCTAAAGTGTTGAACTAACTAACGTATGACAGCTCAAATTTATTAAGGTTTAACGCTATATGAGTATGTTCACAGTGCGCGTTTATATGCGCAAAATACTTTTGATATCTTATTACAGCTGAGTTAAATACTAAACGTGTTCCAGAACTGGTCCTGGCCTGTCATTCAAAGACTCGCTTTCTTCAGAGGTCATTGCTTTGGCTTCTCCGGCAACTCAGGGGGAATAAAGACGCTTACCCTGGCGTGCACGGTCCCCATGTTAAAAAGTCGTTCACATTCAAGTGTCCTTAATAAGATAATAAACCCAGTTCAATATCATGAACAGAACAGTCTGCGCTCTGTCTCTCTGACACACTACAACAATCTCCTGGCGGCCGCCATGACAGTTCCTAACCACGCCCAGCCGAACGATGATTGGCTGACGAGGACAGAACAACTACGTCAGGTTGCGCTCTATCATAATTTATTTATTTTAAAAGTAAACGTGACGCTCCAAATTAATTTGAAACGTTCTTAACGCAGCATTATTCTTTAATACCTCATTAAAAACTATTGTATTCTGTAGATTTATTCGCTTTGTCATCGTACATAACGTTCAACATGATTACTGGTTGGTTGCGCATTCCAGTAGGCGTGAACAATTTTTGATTGACAGCCAACTGGCATACCATATCCATGGGAACAGGAGCGTCCTCGGCTGTCTACAGAAGAGTTGTGATCAAGTTTTGCTCTTTAGTTTCAAGTGTTTATGCTATTTTTTTTACACAGAAATGCGCCCGAGGTCAGCTGCGGAGAGCTGGGTTAGTATGAAGACTGTTACCAATATCATGGATGGCTGCAAAGATTTGTTATGTTGGACTGCCTAACCTAGGAGGTAAATTCTCAAACGACGCAACTAATACTCCCTAATAAAATCTTAACTCGAATAACGCTTTCAAAGTCTATTTATTATTTTCGAGAGTCGTTGTTTTTAAAAACGGTCAATTAAAACCTGACTGAATTTAAGTTTAAAACCTTACTGTGTTTTCAACCATTTTATTAACGTTATTGCGTTTAATTAGGGACACCTGTTTTGATAACCGTTATTTAAAAAAAACATATACACGCTGATAAATTACTGCCGATCTTCTGAATTAAAGCAGAACCAATTGTGCTAAGAAGTTTATTTAAACAATTTCTATTTATTTAAAATTTATACATAAAAGACTAACATTTGAATAGGTTATAATAATATAATAAATTATGGCATATTTTTGTGAAAATATCATAGTTATGAATGTATGGAATTATTTACAAAATATTATTTATACTGGTTATATTCAGGTGCCATAATCATCACATATATTTAAGAAATACCTTTTATCATCAAATATTAGTATTATCATCCTTGTAAAACAAATTGTTAAGTTTGACTGCCTAGAAGTAAATTCTCAAATGATGCTTCTAGTTCCTAATAAAATCTTTGTTTTTAAAGTTGTTAAATAAAACCAGACTGATTTTAGTTTTTAACTCTTACTGTGTTTTACCATTTATTTAATCAGGCCTGTAGGGGTGACACAATGGCTCAGTGGTTAGCACTGTTGCCTCACAGCAAGAAGGTTGTTGGTTCGAGTCCTGGCTGGGTCAGTTGGTGGAGTTTGCATGTTCTCCCCGTGTTCACATGGGTTTTCTCTCAGGGAGCTCTGGTTTCCCCCACAGTCCAAAGACTTACTCACATGTTGATGTTGATAATCTTCTGGATTAAAACAGCACCAAATGTGCTATTAAGTTTTGATGAAATACTTATTATTTGTTATTTGTTAATGAAATAATTATGTGTCATGTTTGTATAAATATGACAGGGAAAAAATTATATTCACCTCAAAATATTGCTTATTTTTAGGTGTCAGCTTCAGCACAGATGCCTCAAATCTCTAGTCATATAGATTTGAGGCCTATAACACAAGGGCTCACTATCATCCCCAGAGCCAAGAGTGCGTCTCGGCTGTCCTCAGGAGACTCTTCCAGGAGAAACACTCTCAAATCTGACTCTGGTAGGGTTTACCCTGGTGTTTATTATTATGGTAATGATGTAAAAAAAATGTAATATATTATTCAATCTTTTCTATAGCCTCCTCTGTGCAGTCAGTGGCAGATGAGAATCTTTCTTTGGTGGACATTGAGAATCTACTGCTGGAAAAAGTCAAGGACAGAAAAGATGACTTAAAGGCTGCTTTTGAAGCTTTTGACCAGGAAGGCCACAAAACCGTCACCAAAGGAGAGTTCAGACGTGTCATCGAGGGGTTTCTTGTGCCGCTCACTGAGCCTCAGTTTGAGGGTCTGTTGGCTCAGGTTTGTTCATTTAGAAATATAAAAAAATCATATTTTTCAGTGCACTAAATGTTATTTTTGTGACATTAAGCCAGTAATTCTACATTTTAAATGTAATTAAAATGTATCATTATTTATTTATAATAACTTCAGCTTGACTTAAAAGAAAATGGAACAGTTTCCTACATGGAGTTTCTCAGAAGACACTGCAAGGTTTCATCTGCAGTGGGCAGGTAATTCATGATTCATTTATGAATCTTTGAATTTTAAGAATCATTCTTTATTATTATTATATATTTATTATTATTATATTTGCTTAATTTAATTCAGTCTGTAAACATTTTTAAAGAAGTCTCTCTACTAAAATGCAGCAAAGGACTATTATTGTGAAATACTACACTGCAAAAAGGATTTTTGTTGCTTCTTCAAACTACTTATTTAAAATGAGCTGTATCAACACAATTCTTGAGGTTTGTTTTGGGACATCTTAATTGTTTTAAGTTCAATCCACTGAAACTTGTAAAAACAATAAAGTTAACTTAATCGATTTGAGTTGGGACAACATGAAGTAATTTTATGGAACCCAGCATTTTTTACTGTATAATTTAATTCAGTGTTGATTTCATCAATATGAAAACTAGACATAAATACAAATGAAAAAATGTTTGTTGCCTGTTGAAGCAAACTGAAACTTGACAGATCTGCTGCACCAGTAACGTGACTGAAAACTATGATTGAGCACACTCTGATCCGCTCATCATTTTGTCTATATTTCAGTCTCATTTTCTTTCATCAATAATACATGTATTCATGTCTTTGCTTCATCTTAGTCTAGTAAAAAAAAGTGTTCAATGAATATTATTGCCCTTAGTTTTGTTAAATAGTTTAATTTAAACATTAACATTTTTATATAGTAAAATAAATAAAAAATGTTTGATAATTTTAATTAAAAAATAATTTATTTCTGTAATTCAATATAAATTATTTTGTGACATTGTAAATATCTTCGCTGCCAGTTTTCAGTGTCATTTATCTCTGTAATAACTTTATAGCAGGACTCTGAGCAAGGGTGGGAGATACAGAAACTTATCACTTGGAGAACTACAGTGTCGACTGAAAGATAAGGTGGATAAAATGGATTTTATATGTTGACATGTACATGCTAGTATGTAATATCCCCAATTATCATCATTTCAGATCAGAGGCAATTTGAAAAACATCACCAGGGCTTTTCGGCTGTTTGACTACAACAACGATGGTCAGATACAGCAACATGAGCTGCTCAAAGTATTGGAAGGATACTGCTTTCCCATGAGCCAGCTGGAATTCCACAGGTTCCGGTTTTTCCTTTAAAAGGGGCTATGTGTAGAAAATAGATCATAAACGCTTCTCATTGTAATAAGGTCACTGGTGGCCATTTAGTGAACTGCAGCCATTCTTATATTTTAAATATGTATTTTTGAGACTTAAATAGACTATATAAAGCTGCATATCACAAAAAAAATTTAAATAAAAAAAATGTGATAATTTTCCTATAAAGCTTGACACTGTAATTACGTCATGTACTAGGATTACCCCTGCTGCAGCCATGATCCATCAGTAAAGTTTCTTGATTATTACGCCAGAATGATAGTGTAGCTTTATTGACCTAGAAAATAGCAACTTTTAATTTTCTGTCGGTGCAGTATGTGATGTATTTACAGTAGATTTTCTGTCGGTGCAGTATGTGATGTATTTACAGTAGAGTCAAGCTTCAAATAGAAAGATTATCAAAACGTAATTTTTTGGAGCAAGATGCTAATGGGATTCAGTGATTTATGCTAAACTAAGCTAAAAATGCTTCCGCCAGACCCATAGATCAGCTGAATGGATTCAACAATGATAGAACTGTTTAACTCTAGCGAGCCTCTTTCCCAAAATATGTATAGTTCTTTGAATGGATTGTCAATAAAAAAATTCACAAATATAGACCCTTAAATTTTTTCAGACCCAGAATGCTAAATGTTTCTTGTTTTTTTTCCCCTGTAGACTGTGGTCACATTACAGCATGAATAATGGTGGCACAATATTTTACAAGGAGTTTCTTGAAAAGCTTGGTGTTGACTGTGAAAACTATCGAAAATTCCCGCCAGATTCAGTACAACTGGGTACAGTTTTGCAAAATAACTTATGTAATATGATAAAGCAGTTATAAATTAATTATTAATTTTGGCGTCAATTAAAAATAAGCATATTTTTATGCAATATATCCATATTTTATATCTGATTTATACATTTTTAGCACTGAATTGGGATGCTGTCAGTCGCAGTACCACAAGACCTAAAAGTAAGACAAGCTTAAGGAGTTTTTCAGGCAAATCAGGCATAGACAACTTGGATGAAATTCAGACTAGATTTTTGAGCAGGGTGAGTATCAAACAGAGAGACATTTATTTATGTATATATGCATATTGTGGGAGTATGTCTTATATTGGGAGTATAAAAAAAAAAAGTTTTCTGTTTTGTTGTAAATGAAACAGATGAAGAAGGATCATAGCCTTGTTGAAAAAGCTCTGCAAGCGTTTGACATCTCAGACAGTGGTTTTGTTTCTCTCGAGGATCTCAGATCTGTCCTCAATAGTTTCCTTTTCACCATGGATGAAAATATCTTCAGAGAATTATTGAACAGGTAAGAGAGATTTTAACATATTGTTACCTTAATGGAGTTCTGAAACTGATCTAAACTAACTGATCTAATTCTTGTATATTTTACAATTAATTAGAAAGCAACAGCACAAATAACATTAAATTAATCATGAAACTTTAAGCAGTAAAAAAACTGTGATATTTAATTTATTCTTACAGATTTGGGGTGAGCAGCACAGAGCCTGTCAAATGGAAAGTATTTCTTGGATTGTTTAAAGATGACATAACTGTTCAGTAAGTTGATGTTTGACTTCTATAATGCTAATTATTATTATTTTTAAAAAGACCCTTTAATTTGTTGAAGGAATGCTACATGGTTAAATTATAATTTAATATCTCAGGAAAGACTCTGTTCCAGCAACTCAAGACAAATGCAAAATTGAAGCAATTCTGTCCAAACTACGGCAACATGTACTTAATCAGCCTCTTCAGGACCTTGATAAAGTAAGACTTGACATTCAGAAAAACCTGATTTTATATAAATATATATATATATATATATATACTAGTTTGGATGCA
>CAIGQQ010038113.1:177763-191189 GCA_903798035.1 Danio albolineatus
TATATATATATATATATATATATATATATATATATTTATAATAATGATTGTTTCTTCAGAGCACTACAGGACTTATCAGTAGAAATGAATTATCCAGAACTCTGGAAAATATGAACTTCCAGCTCACAGATGAGCAGTTCGCAGCTCTTGCAGATTTTTTGGATGTGGATCATAAAGACACCATAAATTACCAAGAATTCCTTGACTTCCTGCATCTCCAAAATCAAGACGTGGTATTACATTATACAAAAACATTATTTTTAGAACATTATTTTTCATAACTGTGAAATACACTACCTTAATCTAACACCAACCAATTTTCACACCAATCTAACACCAACCGATTTGAGTGGGAGAGGCTTGGCTAAGCATATTTCAGCCAACACCTCAAACTACAATTGGCTACAATTGTACTACAATTGTAATTGATTTTGATTAAAAATGACAAAAACAAACAAACATCTTTTAAAAAAATTAGCCAGCATAGATTAAGATTAAAACATTAAAATATACTTAAAATATGATTATGTAAATTTTAATTTAAGTAAAAAAGTATTAAATATTTCCGTAAAGTTAAATTGGAGGTATTATTATGACCTTTAATATTTCATGAGCTGTGATCTTTTTTTGCACTGTAATAATATTGGAAAACATTTAGCTTATTAACTTAAGTAACTTGAAGTAACTTGTACCTAAAGGGTGCCACGATGGCATAGTGAGTAGCAAGTTCGCCTAACAACAAGAAGGTCGCTGGTTCGAGCCACGGCTATGTCAGTTGGAATTTCTGTGTGGAGTTTGCATGTTCTCCCCATGGTTGCGTGGGTTTCCTCCGGGTGCTCCGGTTAAGATATGCGGTACAGGTGAATGGGGTAAGCTAAATTGTCCGTAGTGTATGTGTGTAAATGAGAATGTATGGATGTTTCCCAGAGATGGGTTGCGGCTCGAAGGGCATCGGCTGCGTAAAACAAATGCTGGATAAGTTGGCGGATCATTCCGCTGTGGCGACCCCAGATTAATAAAGGGACTAAGCCGAAAAGAGAATGAATAAATGAACTTGTACCTAAGTATTTTATTTTAAGTAACATGCCCAACACACTCTGCCATATATTACTTTACAGAAATTTATAAAAATAATAACTGTAGCATTTGACTGCAACCCAGTAATACAAATCTTTGAAAACATGATTTAACTATTCTGTAAAGAGTAATTAGTGGTGGCCCCCACTGCATTTCAATGAATTTAAAAAGTCCCAAACTTAGATTTTTGATTAAATACCAATATTATTATTTTTCATTCTTGACAGTATAAAATTATTTTATTCATTAATTCCAGCAGACCCCAAAACTCAATGAAAAAACTCAAGCAAGATTAAACTCACTAACAACAGCACAGAATGTAGTAAGTAACCTGCACACTCATGTTACAGCCTTTTTCGTATATGCTAACGTCCCTGGTTCACCACTAATATATGTTTCTGTCACACATTTCTATCTACCTCTCAGCAGATTGAGAAGATTCTGAAGGAGAAGATTTCTGAAAACTATGACATGTTGATGGAATCAATCACAAACACAACCCAAAACCAGAGCAACACTATTTCTGCAGAAGACTTTAGGAAACTGATCCAACAACACGGCCTACCACTGTCTGAACACCACTTCAGAAAGTGAGTCTCGCTTTTCTATCTTCAGTCCTACCGCCTGTATACTAACTAATCCCTTTGTTTGTTCTCAAAGGCTTTGTGAACCGTTTTTGGAAGATGGAAATGTAAACTACAAGCTGTTTTTGAAGAGTTTTGGTCTTCCAGAGAAGATAGAGAGTGCCCTCAGTATGATTGAGAGGTTTGTTTTAAATAAAAATAGCCATGACACGATTCACACCAGTAATGTGGTTCTCTAATTTTTATTTTAAAAGCTGTTTAAATATCTTTATTTAACTAAGCCCTAGCCTAGTGGAAGAAATATGCAAATTATACTTGCAGTCAGACTTATTGTCTGTATACTTCAAATTCGTTAATTATTAGGTAACTTGAAGTGCGCTAATTTTAAACAACAAATTTTATAGTAGGTATATTTTAATTGTAATAAAGTATAACTTCTATTGTTTTTACTTCACTTTATGCGCTGTTTGATTATTGATTAGTTTAAGTATACTTTACCTATATGCTTGTGTAAGTTCATTACATGCATGATTAGTGATATTAAAATGTATCTTAATTTGTATTACAAGTACATTACAAATAAATTATGAGTATATATATATGTATAAAAATCTTAAATGTACTATTTCTTAAACTGGCTACTATAAAAACATGTATTGTTGAACATAAATTGTATTCAATAACATAATAAACTATGCCTATTCCAGTTATCCAAGTAGTACATATACAAGTACTAGTACACAGAAATTAATACTCTTGCTACATGAAGTAATGTATACTTAAATATATATATATATACGTCAAAGTAAAGTAGTTTTCATAAGGTAAAAGATGTTTTTGGTAAACTACAGGGAGGAAAAGGCACATGAAGCTTCCATACTGAACATAAAAGCACAAGCAATAAAGGATGTTGTCTTGAGGAAACTCAAAGAGAAGCTTCAGAGGGACGGGATGACCCTTCATGACTATCTGATGTCCACCAGAATCACAAAATCTTCACTGAATCTGAGAGATGTCTGTAAAGTAAGGGCTTTGTGTCAATCTTTTGGTTGTGCACAACCAGTCTGACAGCGTAAACACAACGTTCAAGTACATATATTGCATATTTGGTTTGGCCATAGATTTATATCATATTTGCTTTTAGATTTTGGACGATTGTGGTGTTTTCCTGGAAGGACACCAGTTTCAGATGTTTATTGAGTCCCTTGGTTTTAATTTGGGTCCAGTTTCTGTTGCTGACTTTGTGGACAAATATGAAGGTTTGATACTTCACAACACAATGTTATTTTGAATTACAAAAATGTGTTGCAAACCGTAATTTCTATCATTTCTATTCACCACAGAAGTGACAATGCCAGAAAAGGATGATAGTCAGACTAAAAATGCTAAGTATTCCACTCTTTTGACTGCTGAGGACTGTCTAGGTCAACTTAAAAAGAGGATCAAGGAGTATCATGGGGTATCAGACAGAATTTTTTACTTATATGATACATAAAAAAAGGATTTTGTTATATTAAATGTTTTGTGTACATTGATATATTGTATATTGCTATGGAAAAATTATTTTGATTTTTAAAACTGAAGTTAAAACATTGGTGATGTCTAAAAATGGATATAAATATTTCTGAAATCATATCACTTTTTTGTTAATGTGTTTAAATTCTTAATGACTACATTTTACTTTAAATTTGGAAAAAAATATCATCAATAGTTAAAAAAAATACAAATAAAATGTTTATTTATTGATTTTTTTACTCAAATGCAAAACTAAATCTCAAATCCAGAGAGAAAGAACATTTTCGAGGGGTTTCGTAATTTTTTTCTATAACTTCTTCATCAGTGTGTGGATCTATTAATTTTGTGTGTACGTTGTCATTAACAGTACTTGCTCTTGTTTGCAGGATGCTCTGACTGCTTTCCATCTCATGGACAAAAACCGAGATGGTTTAGTAAACCGGATTGACTTCAGGGCTCTGTTTGACAGCCTGATGTTTGTAACTCAAGAAAGGGAGTATCAGAGATTGCTCGACATGTTGGGTCTTACACCCGGCGCCACACTCAACTACACTGAGTTCTACAAAAAAGTCCAGTCTAGCAGCAAGATGAAATCACATCACCTCGATGGCACATTGTGAGAATCATATTCACTTGTCTTGAATTGATCTGTTTTTATTAAAGCTAACGTTTCAGAACTCATGTGTTTTCAGAGAGGACAGAATTCTTGACAGTGCATGCGACCAAGTTCATGAATACCTTGCAACCATCGCACACAAACGGCCTTCAGAGATCTCAAAGGTAACCATCTAGTCCTGTTCATTAAAATTGCATTGATTGCGTCTCAGTCAGCTCCCTTTCACCTGAGGTGCTGGATCAGTATGTCTTGTAAACAAATTCGAGCACTGGTAAAAACAGTGGTCATAAGCTTGGTTTACTACACATTTGTACAATGCGTGTGACATGAGAACATCCTCAATGTACAACATCAAAACTGTAATTGTAATTTCAGCAGAACCGTGTTTTTCATACATAAAGTATTTTATATTTATTTTAAGTTATTTTTATGGTGCATTGTGGGACTTTACAGGGAGTGAACCTTTCAGTACACTGAAAGATTTTTTGTGATTGAGACAACACTTAAAATGGCTGTGAATGTGACGCAGAAATACATCATTAACAATAACCCATGTTTACAGCAATTCTATTAAATTCATGTTCAATTCATCTTTTATTCTATAGCGCTTTTACAATGTTGATTGTGTCAAAGCAGCTTAACTTATAAGTTCTAGTAAATTGAAACTGTGTCAGTCCAGTTTTCAGAGTTTAGTTTAGTTCAGTTCAGTGTGGTTTAATTTTTACTGCTGAAAGTCCAAACACTGAAGAGCAAATCCATCGATGCGCAGTTCCACAAGTCCTGAAATATGCAGGTCAGTGGTGACAGTGGTGTGGAACAAAATTCACCAATTGACGAAGTGAAGGGAAAAAAAACCTTGAGAGAAACCAGGCTCAGTTTGGCACGACCATTTCTCCTCTGGCCAATCTTCTTGTGCAGAGCTGCAGTCTAGGTGCTGGAGACTGGAGAACGCTGAATGTCCATTGTGGAGAACCGCAGGTGTGTGTAGGTCACCGGCGGGTCTACAGTCTGGCGACTCATCTGTCACTGTGCCTACGAGGAATCAGTTTCATGCTCTCTGTGACCACCACAGCATCAGCTCAGGATACGGCCTAGTCCAGGATTATGGATACCTTGACATCATTTTTTCACAGGTCTTGGATCGCATCAATGGCACTGCATTATCTCTAGAAGCCTCGAGATGACTATCCCCAGGTGGAAATAGAAAAAAAAGAAAACAATTAGCGTAGCTACAGTTCATGGTGTATTTAAACGAGATGCAAAAGTAAAGTGATATAAATGAAAATAGTTATATAAACAAACATACAAATATGCATTTACAGTATGTGTTTAGTTTAAAATTAAGGCTGAAATCAATTTGAAAGAAATCATCTTAGAGTGAGAGCTCAGAAGTAATGTTGGGTGCAGGGAACCTGTTAGTTAGAATGCATTAAATATGCACAAATGATCAATGGAGTGAAAAGTGTTCATGCCTTGTATTCTATTAATTAGGGGTGAAATATTCCTTTAATGAGGTAAAATATTATTGTAGAATGCTAAGTTAAATGCGTTTTTGTTTTTAGCTAAATAAAATTGTGTAGTAATTGACTAATCATGCAAGGTCAAATTGACTGCTCCCATGAGAAGATCACCCCTGTGTAAAAGAATTTTAATAAGAAAAAAATAGAATGAGTGCTCGTATAAAGTCAACTTTTCACTTGTGTCAACAGGTCTTTTGTCACTTGGGTAACGACTGTAAAAGCATCATGACCAAGAATAGTCTAAAGCAGCTGCTTTTTAAGTACAGCATGCCCATCACACCAAATGAGTTTGAAATACTTTGGAACAGGTAAGATCATTTTCATTCACTTCAAAGGCATCATTTATTCTCCCTTTACTTGGTCCAAATGAATATACATTGAAGATAGCTGTAAACGTGTAACCATTGACTTCTATAACATTTGTTTTCCCTACTATAGAAGTCATTGGTTAAAGGTTTGCAGCTTTCTTCAAATTATCTTTATTACTGTTTAACAGAATAAAGGTTTATAACCACTTGATTGTGAGTAAATAGTAAGTAAATTAAATTTTGGGGTGAACTATCCCTTTAATCCTTCAAGACAATTGATAGCGAAGTCAGAATCTGTATTGGCATGGCATTAACAAACATGAACAGCTGGAAACTATTCAAAATAATGCCCGTTGTATATATCTTACACAGATATGATGAGGAGAGCAAGGGCTTTCTCACTCAGAAAGAGTTTTTAAGTAAGCTTAAAATCACATCAGATGAAGATCAGGAACATCAGGAACAGTCCACAGCAACACCTGACCTAGAGGTTATGCTACAAAACCTTAGGTGAGAATCAAATGAAATGACAAACATGCTCAGTGGTGGATAAAAAAAATTCCATCATACAAACGTTAATCTGTATTTGAAGGAAGTGGATCGGGAGGGACTTTGAGAGTGTTAGTGGAAGCCTTGTGGTTCTGGATAAAAACAAAGATGGACACGTGACTGTGACAGACCTGCTGTCTCTTCTACACAGACATGGCTTTCAGCTAACAGAAGCACAGTTTACACATCTACTGAGCCTGTAATCCTCCATTACAGATTTGTCTGTTTACTCAGTTGTGTTAGGTGTTGTGAGTCACCCATTAATAATTTTTTTTTTCAGACTTGGCTTTGACAGCAATCTGAAGGAGCTGCCATACCTTGATTTCCTAAAGCGTCTTGTTGGATCTCCGGTTTCCAGCGGGTCTGTAGTAAACCTTTCTCAAGATGTGCCTGTGGGCTTTCCAGATGAAATGATGGATGGAGAAGAGCTGAGCCCTGGAAGAGCCATACAGAAAGTCAAAGAGATAGTTACTACCACCTCAGATACTCTCTTCAAAGTACTGACCATTTACATCATTTATAATTACTGCTAATGTGAAGTTTTAGCTTGAAATGTTTGCTAAGAACTAAGACCTTTGCTTTTCTAGGCCTTCTCTGCATTTGATAGGACTGGAGATGGTATGATTCCACAAGCAGAGTTTCGGCAGGTGCTGGACAATTTCTGTATGCGTCTCTCTGATGTGCAGTTCAAGAGGTTGTTGTCTGAGCTGAGAGTGAATGAAGGAGAGGAGATTGAAGTTGACTGGAAGGAATTTCTCCAAGTCTTCAACCTCAACACCCAAGAGGTCAGAATTCTTCATCAAATCTTCATCAAATCTAGAATGGTTTAAGTTGCATATGTTGCATATTGAGATGACTGTTTCTTTTCTTATCCAGACAGCAGATGAATGGCTGAAGAAAATCCGTAAGATCCGCTTTCCAAATCAGACCCGACCCTTAGCCATTGGTGACATTTTGAGGCGGGTACAAGAAGTTGTGTCGGCTCGCATCTACACTATAACACAAGAAATGGTAGACCTCGACTATGCCAACACAAACACAATCTCCAGATCTGACTTTAAGACCATCTGTGATCGTCACTTCATGAGGCTTACAGATGAGCAGGTAATTTTCACTACATACTGAAACAGTAAGGGTTTCCCAAGAATTTTTCTAAGGAAGTATACGCTCCCTGCTGGCCTCACTAACACCACTTCAAGCAGCAGCATAGTTTTCCATGTGGTCTTCCTTCCAATTAATAACCAGGCTGAGCCCTGCTTAGCTTCGGTGGGCAACCAGTCTTGCACTGCAGGGTGATATGGATATGGCTTTATGTTTGTTATAGTAGTTATATTGGTGCCATGACCTGGATATGAATGAGGTATGTAGGTCTAACTGAAGCAAATAGCAAAAAAACTTTTCAGGTAACTTTTACTCTCAAGACCCTAAGAGGTACACTGGTCACTGATACTAGAGACTGTAGTCTTTATCATCTTTGTTAGTGTGCCTGATTACCCTGCTGGAACGCTGTTGCCAATTGGTGCTTGTAGAACCAGAGGGATTTGCATTGGCACCGTGACCCATGGTTGGAGTGAAGTTTATGGGGGTAAGTGTAACGCAAGCCAGAGAGTAATTTTGCAGGTAGACCTCAAGAGTCTTACTGACACTACGGGCTGCAGTTCTGAGCATGTGCTTTTCTCTCATGTCTAAAACGCTGGTTTGAATCCCACTTAAAATGGTGAAAGTTGAACCAGAAGTGTTCTATTGGTGCTATAACCCAGATGGGAGTGAAGGTTGGGTGCCAGATTAATATTTCAATGAATTTAAGAAGTTGATTCATGTTGTTGACATGGGAGGAAAATCCACTTCCGAAGATAAATGCTAATACTTGAATTGTTACACTTCGCAGTTACTGTTGGTATCACTTTATTTTACAGGTGATGAATCTTCAGAGTTGAAATTTAGATATAGTTATGGCCAATTGGTTTTTGACACATGCTGTAAGTTTTGGATCAATTGCAAATGCACTGGGTCATCTGAACAATCATATGCGTCAGGATAAAGGGGGAATTTAGAAAGACCTAGCAGTGTTAGAAAAGAGCTAATGCTGCAACATTAAAGTTTGTTTCGATCTTGGATAGATGTAACTACTCCAGGAGACTCCAAATCAAATCTGTGACCCTTTAAAGTAGCATAAAAGTATTCATATTCATTTAGCATATGAAGAAAGTTTAATTTAGGAGTAGCCTCTTCAACAGTTTGAAAGCCAATTAACTCTTTCAGTTACAAAACCTGTGGAAACTCCTACCAGTTAACGACTTTGGAAATCTGGAATATCGGGAATTCCTAAAAAAGTTCAGTGGAGAACAGAAAGGTCTGGAAAAGGCTAAGTCATTACCAGGTTCTGCAAGATCTACAGTGGAGAAACCAGCATCCCTCAGACGTCCCAAAACAGCTCCCTGTTCCTTGAGACGCTCGACGGTACAGTGCATCATTTCTCTAAATTGTCACATAAAATTGGATTCTGTAAGAATTTCCAGTGTTATTTAACACCTCTGTCCACAGTCATCAGTCTCAGAGCATGTTCAGAGACCATCCACAGCGAGCAGAAGGTCTGCACCACTGTTGAACTGTGAGGATGTGGAGATGAAGGTGCGTCCTAAGATCCAGTGTTGTTGGAGAAACATCCAGAGAAGATGCAGACATGCAGACCCTGAGCACACAGGGGAGATTGATGTGGATGCCTTTCTAGGTACATTATTGGAGCCAAATATAATTCCATTTGTCTGTGTAGCTTTTAAGCACAAAACACAGGGTTTCCCAGTCATGAAAAACAGGAGATTTGCAGGACCTTGAACAAGAAATGAAATTAAAGTAAAAAGTCATGAATAGTTCTATAATGAATTTGAATTTGCTCTTGTGTAGAATAACAATTGCTCACAATCTCAGTCAGTCCTTTTCAGAATTACTGTGTCTACTTTTTGATTTAAATATTACAGCATCATTGGTAACACTTTACAGCAAGGTTTTGTTAGTTATTAGTTAACTTATTTACATGAACAACTTACTGTAACACTTTACAGTAAGGTAGTTTGTTAACTTATTTATATGATTTCAACTTAACATGAACAAACATTGAACTTGATTGGTCAGTCACTGCATTCCAAAGTATATTATTTTGAGATAACAACTGATGAAAAACAAAGGCTCATTCGTGAACTTCGAATCACCTTTGACCATCAGTGAATATGTTCACTCCCATTTACTTACATTCAGATGTTTCTGCTTGTCTGTCTATTATTCATTCATTCATTTTCTTTTTATTAATCCGCGGTTGCCACAGTGGAGTGAACCACCAACTTATCCAGCACATGTTTTACGCAGCGGATGCCCTTCCAGCTGCAACCCATCTCTGGGCAACATCCATGCGCACTCATTCACACTCATACACTACAAACAATTTAGCCTACCCAATTCACCTGTACCGCTTCCAGTTCACCTGTACCGCATGTCTTTGGACCCGGAGGAAACCCGCATAAACACGGGGAGAACATGCAAACTCCACACAGAAACAACAATTGACCCAGCCGAGGCTCAAACCAGCAACCTTCTTGCTGTGAGGCGACAGCACTACATACTGCGCCACTGCATCACTGTCTGTCTAATAGTCTAATTGTTTTGTTTCGGCAAGTGGCCATGTAGTAAGCGGGATAAAGTACTTTATCCCGAATGCTAACAAACATCAATTTGGATTTGAAAAATGCATTATTAAATGTTGAACTTTGGTCAATAAATGCTGTAAAAGTGTTGTTCATTATTAGTTTATGTTAGTAAAACACATTTAATTGTAATTAACTAACAAAACCTTATTGTAAAGGGTGAAACAATCATTAATAAAAGTAATATATTAAGTTAATTTAAAATTCCTTTGTTGAAATCATAATCGTGAAATGAGAATGTGAACAGATTTCACATTTTTTGTTGTTAGATTTTTGTTGTTGCTGTTGGAAACTGTCTTTATTTTTTGAACTGATGTTTTTGCAGGGATCCTCCAGGATCTTCACATCGAGTTGAGTCCATCTGAGTTTGAGCAGCTGACTGTCAAATTCGACATAAAAAGCAACGGCCGCGTCTCTTATCCAGACTTCATGCGGCACTTTGTGCTCATGTTCAGTCCTGAGGTCAACAGTTCATCCAACAGACTCAGACTGCAGCTGCCCAGAACACCCGTGAGTTTTCTGTCCTCTTCAATATTTATACAGAATAATTATTGGTGGAAGTATTTTCACTACTATGCTTAAAGTGGTGGTCCACTACGATATCATATTTTAAACTTTAGTTGATGTGTAATGTACTATAGCTGTGTGAACATAAACAACATCTCTGAATGTAAGATGCTCAAAGTTCAATGCAAAGGAAGACATTGGCTTTTACAGAGTTAGCTTAGCAAAGCCTACAGCGAACAAATTTGGGGACTACAAAAACATATATCCGGGCTAGTGAGATGACAAGGGCTTCCAGTTACATGCATTCACCTCGTGCACACACCCTGCACAGCAAATGTAGCAGAGAAATTTAAAATGCCATCCAAACGCTGCTATTTCCGCAGAGCTCATTCTCTTTCTGTATTTGGGCTTTCTAATGACACGACACAAAGACAGAAGTGCTAACAGTTTAATCTTAATTATGTTCCAGAGAATTATAAAAAAATTATCACTAGCATTTGACAAACGACAGCTTCCAGAATCTCTCTCAGTTCAGTGCTGAACTCGGTTTAAACTCCTCCAACTGACGAGGCTGTGGATTGTGAGCCACAACCTGTAAGCGTTTTTATTTGTTAAAATTGATCAATTGCATGCACAGTTTCCAGCATTAATGGTATGTCGTAGCAAGGACGTAAACAAGGATGTAAACAATGGGAAATGCTGTTTTGCATCGCTAACAGTTTAGCTACAAACTCATATTTATCAGTCAAACAGCTGTAAACAGCCACAATCTTCAGCAGCGCGTGCAGTGTTTCTCTATGTGAATGCTTCCCCTGCATTCTGCATCTCAAATAACAAACTCACAAAATATATGAGAATGTTTTATATCACTTACACATGCTTATTCCGAATATATGTGAAAGACACTTTCATTCATTCATTCATTTTCTTTTCGGCTTAGTCCCTTTATTAATCCGGGGTCGCCACAGCGGAATGAACCGCCAACTTATCCTGCATTTGTTTTGCGCAGCGGATGCCCTTCCAGCCACAACCCATCTCTGGGAAACACATCCATACATTCTCATTCACACTCATACACTATGGACAATTTAGCTTACCCAATTCACCTGTACCGCATGTCTTTGGACTGTGGGGGAAACCGGAGCACCCGGAGGAAACCCACGCAACCACGGGGAGAACATGCAAACTCCACACAGAAATGCCAACTGGCCCAGCCGGGGATCGAACCAGCGACCTTCTTGCTGTGAGGCGAACGTGCTACCCACTAGGCCACCGTGGCGCCTGAAAGACACTTATCAGTTGTTATTTTAGTGAGCAGGTGTGAGGTTCAGCTCTGTGTTCTTTATTTTTTTGTCTGATTTAGGCAGATAACACTGCTAACAGCTGCTCTGACTGGACTGTTTAAACAGCGCACGTGCTTCTAGGGGCGTGACGTGGAGCCAAT
The DNA here is from genome assembly GCA_903798035.1 of Danio albolineatus. NCBI lineage: Eukaryota > Metazoa > Chordata > Actinopteri > Cypriniformes > Danionidae > Danio > Danio albolineatus. The sequence goes on from CAIGQQ010038113.1 coordinate 189,582, forward strand.
CCCCACAGCACATTATGTTAGCTGACGAATCAGAGCTTTCATTCATCTTTAGAACACAAATGAAGATATTTTAAATGATATCCAGGAGCTCTCTTATCCTCCAATACTGCTGCTTCTGATATACATGATGTTAATGATTTCCGCTTTTGAAATACAATTTTGTATTGTATTTCTTTAATATCACTTTACGCCAGTCTTGCAAATATAAACATATTCATGTGCTCTCTAGACATTATAGTTCACTTCTGGGTATATTTACTCTTTTAAACAATTTTTCTTACATTTTTTTGTTGTTGTTCTTCTTAAAAAGGTCTTTATAAAGACAAACACTTTGCAATGTCGCCTCACAGCAAGAAGGTCGCTGGTTTGAGTCCTGGCTGGGTCAGTTGGCATTTCTGTGTGGAGTTTGCATACTCTCCCCGTGTTGGCGTGGGTTTCCTCTGGGTGCTCTGGTTTCCCCCACAGTCCAAAGACATGCGTTGTATAAACTAAATTGGCCGTAATGTATGTGTGTGAATGAGTTTGTATGTATGTTTCCCAGTACTGGGTTGCAGCTGAAAGGGCATCCTCTGTGTAAAACATATGCTGGATAAGTTGGCGGTTCATTCCGCTGTGGTGATACCTGATGAACAAAGGGACGATGCCGAAGGAAAATGAATGAATGAATGAAGTGTGCACCCTGACCTGAAAGGTGGTTTATTTTAATTGCTTTGTAATACGGGTCGAATTGCTTTTTTTCATCTATATGTCTAATACATTTTTTCAATGTAGATTGTGTCAAAGTAGCTTAAGATAGATGAAGTTCAAGTAAATTGAATCTACTTCAGTACAGTTGTCACAGTTGCCGTTCAATTTAGTTCAGTTCAGTAAATAAAGTTTTTGGCCCACACATGTATTCTTGGTGTGACCTGTACACACAAATGCTCGGCATATAAAATAAAAGTCATAACAATACAAAGCGATAAGATTTTTTTCTATATATTGTGCCGCACTAGTTTCATTTCTGATTCCTCCCTCAGATGAGTCCTGGTCCACTCAGTGCTCAGTGTATTGAAGCCATGCTGAGGATTTCCAGGCCCGTCCAGCTCTTCTGGAGGCAGATGAGGCAAACGTTCATCTCCTTTGACAAAGAGCGCACAGGAAAGATCTCGCTTCAGGACTTCAGAAAGGTACAGGCCTCTTCTTTGTACTAATTTCGGTGTAATTCTTGAACAACTGTTTGTAAAGTATTTAATCATGCATGTTGTTTTGGATGCTATTTTTAGGTTCTGAGACAGTTCAGTGTGAATCTGTCAGAGGAAGAATTATTTCATTTCAAATCTTTTTTTGACAAGAACCTCTCAGGAAAGATTTCATACAATGACTTTCTGCGCATTTTTCTAAAATGAGTTTTGTGCTCTTGTTCTGCTTTTGTCACATCGATGTCACTTTTTTTGAAAATAAATCGATTTTGTGATCTTTGATTTCTTTTGTGTTTATTTATACAGCAACACACTGACAATAATTACAATGTTGTAACATATAAACAAATCAAATGTTTATAGAATTATTTATACTTTTGAATTATATATATATATATATATATATATATATATATATATATATATA
>CAIGQQ010038113.1:191589-222904 GCA_903798035.1 Danio albolineatus
ATATTGTAATTACTGAAAAATAATTGTGCTTTTTTCTTTATTCTGATCGATGACTTATTTTTGTTTTCTGTTGTTATTTAGACCGCAGGAGAATATGATATCAAGTTTTATTTAAAATTAATTAAAATTCTAAATACATGAACACCAGACCAGCTCTAAAGACTTATAGTCTGGATCACACTTTAAAATGAGGTTCCATTAGTCAATAATAGCTCTTGTATGAACTAGCAAGATCTTAGAATAAACTATATTTGTACAGCAATTATTAATCATAGTTCAACATTTACTAATGCGCCATTAAAATCCAAAGTTGCGTTTGTTAACACAAGTTAATACAAACTAAAAATGAATGACGTATTTTCAAAACTCAACAAATACCGTCAAAAACACATTGTTCATTGGCTTTTCATGTTTGTAAATACATTACCTAATGGAACTTAGTTAAGCTTAGTCCCTTATTTAGCAGTAGTACCCACAGTGGAATGAACCAGCAATTACTCAGGTAACATCAGAATTATTGTATTTTAATAAACAAACGAAAAAAGGATAATCATGTTTACAGAAAATGTAAAAAAAAAAAACAGCACCAAGTAAGAGCATGTGGATAATTGCATAAATTATATCAGGATGTTCATGTTGTATAACGCTCACACTGTATTTTATTTTACAGTATTAAAGGTGAAGAGATGATCGTGTACATTTTTAAACAGTGATGTCGATGCTTCCTCTTAAGGAACACATAAAACCACATTTACAGTCGGTGATTGTAACTTTGTCTTGCAGTGGTATTGTAAAAATTCCTAATATCGTGGTAGACTCCTTCCAACATGTAAAAAGACGTAACGTGTCACATTTGGTACTAACAAAGCAATGTTAAAACAGATTTTGCAATATAGAGTTTAAAATCTGCTCTTAAAAATGTAGTTGTACTTAAAATATTACTACACAAAATACGGTCCACCCTAAAATGAAATAACCAATGCAATTCAATCCCTGATATCACGATGAAATAAACCAGTGCTCAGAACCTCGTACACTATACTAAAAGTAACGTCAATGACTCTAAAGCATTAAAGGAACACTCTACTTTTTGGGGGGAAACAGGCTCATTTTACAAGTCGCCTGGAGTTGAACATTTGAGTTCTACCATTTTTTAATCAATTCAGCTAATCTCCAGGTCTGGCAGGAGAAATTTTAGCTTAGCTTAGCATAATTCACTGAATCACATTAGACCATTAGCATCAATGTTAAATTATACTATTATTATCCACTGCAGAAAAAAGCAAATTTTCATTTGTCATCAGTCTTAGAACATGATGCAACTACTAAAGAGTCAAGCTTTAAATAGGAAAATTAATAAAGCTCTTTTTTGTGTGAGATGCTAATGGTCTAATCTGATTTAATGATCTATGCTAAGCTAAGCCAAATGTGCTCCGGCCAGACCTGAAGATGGGCTGAATGAATTTTAAAAAATGACAAAACTCAGCAGTTTAACTCTATGGGAGGTGTACAGTTTTCCTATTTTTAGTTTAAAAGTAGATGGTTCATTTAATGTAAAAGATAAATTCCAATTTCATAGAAACGCTAATTCCTAAAAGACCTAATGGAAATTCATTTGCAAGAAAAAAAAAAAAAACGGCTCTCTTCTTAACATAGAGGCATTTGAGATTTCAAAGGCCTACAAATGAAGTTCAGAGGTACAGTTTCTGTAAAAGTGTAGCAGCCATTGGGTTCTCCTTGTGCAAGTCGGGCCACCTTGCATGACACTGATTCCTCCAATCAATCCTGAAATGAAAATGTACCAGAGCGGTGCACAGGAGGAAAACACCAGCGCTCTTAAAGACTCCTGGGTTCGATTGTGAGAAGAATGGAGGCACAGTATCTCTGGAAGAGCACCGGAAGGCTTCGTCTGAAGTCCCTCACGGTGTTTGGTCCTCATACACCCCAGTTTTGGGCTTGAGAGGAGCTGCCAATGTCTGGGATCTGATCTGCGAAAGACTGTGTCATCCACTGGCCATCCTGAACCTGGCCAACAGCACTTGGGTTCGTAGGAGCCTTCTCAGCTGTGTTGGCTGGAGATTTGAACACAGACATTCATGTTAAATTTGGAATAAAGACAGAAGAATGTGGCATCACAAAGTGTGAGTAAACACAAAATTAAGACTTTCAATACAGTTTAAACATTCTTCAAAACACAATCTGTTACACACAGGGTCCCCACTCTTTCATGGACACCAAATTCAAGGACTTTTTAAATAATTAATATTTTTAAATGGAGCACATCTGTAATTCACACCCCGGCGTATACAGCGCCAGGAAATTCCTTCCTGTACTTAACATTTCACTTGTACTTAATATTTACATTAAAATGTCATGTTCAAAGAACTTTAAGACAATTAGTTGACTTCAATACTGGTAATTTTCAAATGTAGTTTCTGAAATATTCATAAAATGCATTATTTTTCATAGTTCTTGTAGAAGATTTAAATGTAATATTTTTAAATGATGAATTTCTTTTTTTCATTCAGTTTTTAAAAGAAGCACAGTACAGTTGTTGAATTAACACCATAAACTTTAAACTCAAGCACTTTCAAGGACCTGTGTTTGTTTTTAAAGGGGTGGTCTACTATGATATCAAATTTTAAAACTTTGGTTGATGTGCAATGTAGCTGTGTGAACATATACAACATCTCTGAATGTAAGACGCTCAAAGTTCAATGCAAAGTGAGACATTGGCTTTTACAGAGTTAGCTTAGCAAAGTACAGCGAATGAAGTTTGGAGACTACGATGTCATAAACCCTTCAGGTTACAAGCATACACTCCGTGCAGCGAAGGGGCATGGCCAGATGTGCTGTAATGTTATACGCTTCCTGGTGACATGGAGTCGATCTGCAAATCTCAGCACATTATGTTAGCTGACCAATCACAGCCTCTTGAGGGCAACTTTTGGAGGAACTAGGAAATATGACAGTCGTTTTCATGTTAGCGGAGTAGCTGTATATAATTAAAGTAAGATATATGAAAAAATAACCTGATTTTTCACAAAAAGCATGAGCACACATTGCTTTGCCCCCCATAAACACAATCAAGCTTTAAAAATACACTCTGGGCCACCCCTTTAAGTACTTTCCAGCCCTTGAATTCATATCTGTGAAATTGGGAACCCTGTACACAGGTATAAGGCAGCACCAACCATTCTCCTCAGATGCAGAGAAGTTACAAAATCCATTGCTTTGGCCTCCTTCAGGTGCAGCTTCTCCATAAGCTCCACCAAAAGCGGCTTCATAACCAGGATCGTACTGCTCTTCCTTGACGGCGATCCTCTTGGCGTCCTCTGCAAGAAGAAGAGAAGATAAAAAGGTCAGTGCAGTTGGTATTTTACATTGGTTAAGAAAAGACGTGCGATGAGAAAAAGTTCTGATTGTACCTTTAGCCAGGCCGAGGTCAAAGCTGTAGTTGACTTCCTCCACCTCCTTCTGTTTGATCACCCCCTTCAGCTGATCCCGCAGCTCCCGCAGCTTGATGTAGAAGTGCACTTTGTCCTGAGCTCGAGGAAACTGAGCACAGCGGGCACTGGAGGATGGCATCAGGTACAGCGCCTGTTTAAAAAAAAAAAAAAAAAAAAAAAAAAAGTAGTATTGACGGAAATTGTTCTCCAGTTTATTGATTGGTTACATAAACTTAGTCCACACTAATATGTTTCGGTTTAATTTTTGTTTCATTATATTTAGGCAATGAAAACGTAAACTTTTATGTTGCAGTGTAGACCGTGAAACAGAGGCTTTCGAAAAACAACTAAACAATGATTTTTTTTTTGTCATGCGACCAATTTAGCTAAAATGGTGGATGACTTTGTACAGCAGTTTCCATTTGGACAGCATTTTAAAGGTCCCATGAAGTTGAAACAATGTTTTTTAGATGTTATTATCAGTATTGTTAGTTTAGGATCTCTATAAGCTAGTGCGCACCAAAACAGTGACAATATTCACGTTTAGGAGATATAAACAGATATAAACATCTAAAGCTTGTCACTTCTGCCTAAATGGATCAATGTTTTTTCCATTTCACTTCATACTTCAGTTTCTCATCAACTCGTGACCAATCAAATGCTCTCTAGTATCTGACAAGCACCGCCCCTTCAAAGCAAAGCGGTGATAAAACAACATTAGCTGTTTTTGAGAAAAGGAGAAGCTACACTATGTGTCGTTTGAGATTACATCAAAAAACTAATAAAAAATGCAGTTTCTTTGTACATGCTCCAGATTGTTTTTCTTTAAAGGACATGGAACTTTACCTCAGTGCTGTGGTTTTGGCATGTCTCCTTGTCTATATACTCGCATTTGCAAATTGACACTCCTCTCTTACTTGCAGCAAACAACTTCACCTTACTTTTGGTCCATTTAAAAATGTTGGTCTTGTCCTCGACATTCTGAGAGCCAATTATCATTTTAAAGCACCAGAAAGTAAATAAATGTTCTAATGAATGTCCAGTACTGGGGTGAAAGCATTTTGAATTGTTTAGGTACGGCTGACCCATTTTTAGGAAATGACTGAAAACAATAGTTTGGACACGGAACGTTTTTAGAAGAAACCACCATTTTCAAATTTATCCGGATTAGTGTAGAGGTAGTCTAATTCTGTGTTCACACCAAATGTTAATGTAGTATTCAAGCGAGTACATTATATCAATTCAATGTGCATAGCTGCTGTAATGAACACAAAATCTGCCGCAATGCATCTTCCGTGCGAGTTAAACAAATTTAACTTGAGCAGAAGTTGCGATTGAGGCAATTTCCACACGTTCACGAAAAAGGTTACATATTTCACATCATTCGCTCTGCCCAACGGAAATTTGCTGCTATTCACGTTTCCATTGAATTTGTATACAATTTACTCATTGTAAGGTGAAAAACATCCTGTGAGTAATCCAGAGCAAGTGACATGATGTATGTTGTCTTTTTGTTTTTTTTGCAAACTTTTTTGTAGTTTTTTAAAATATGCAAATGAGAAGTCATTTAATTGAAAGTACTAATCTGAAAACATTCTAGCATCTGAACAATGGATAAAATCAAGTTCAGTCAAATTTCTTTTTATCCCTCCATAGAAAACAAAACAGCCAGAAACGATACGTTAACTCAATAAATAGTTAGTCAAAAATTGTATAAACAAATCCCTCAGTAAAAATATAAATATTAACAAAATATATTAATAAAACTATAAAGTTTAGTGTATGTAAGATTTATGGCTCAGTGCAGGAAAAAAAGTGCTTTTCTCATTTTGAGAAAGCTGACTTTAAAAAGATCTGTATTTTAGCTGAAATCTACAGACAACTTTGATCAATTGTGGCAAAAAGCACCTTTTTTCTTCTTATTACTCTGAAAAATTTAATTTGAAAAGCCAAAAAAAAAAAAAAAAAACCCTCAAGGAATGAGTCTCAATGAAGCACTGGAAATGTCTCTTACCGTGTCAGAGTCTGGAATTTTGTGAGGCTGTAGGCCAAATTCGAGTGTTTTGGGCTTTTTCCCAAACAGCTCCCTACAGAACATTTCATAAATACCTGAAGAAAAAGAAAAGTAGTGTTCATTAAATGCATGTCTTCGCAATAGTCGCATCTTTCCATTCATCATAATCTGGAACTGTGATCAAACGCTTACATTTGCCATTAAAAACCGCTATGAGTGGCTTGAACTGTTTGATTTTCTCCACTAAGATTTTACCGCCTTCTCGAAGCTCCTTGCTGCAGAAACGAGAAAAGCAGAAACAGTTTAGAGAGCGCTCACAGTCATGAATGAAAGCAACATGACTATTTCAATCCTACCTAGAGAGGTCTTTGCTTCCTGGCGTTGCTCTCGCCACCATATTTGTGAAGCCGATGCCGTATTTCTCCGGCAAACTCTGATCATCCATGTGATTCAGCAGCTTCTCGGTGAACCCAGACAGGAACAGACACTTCCCTGAAGACGATAACGATTCTTGTATTACTGATCTGAAGTTATTAATCTGAATTAATTATTACAAATTATTTTTACACCAAATTATTATTACAAGTACTAATTACTCGTATTACTTATGAGCACTGTAACAATATAAAATATACTTTATTATATTTTAACAAATGTGTATGATTAATTTTAGCATTTTGTTTTTTTAATTATTATATAACTGTAAATGATTATAGTATTAAATAATAAGAAGAATAACGATATATATATACATATTTTTCATACTGTACATACTTTCCATTGTTATATTTTTATTAATAATAACTTAATATTACCACATTAATCTTAACGTTAAAGATTATTATTATTATGATTAACATATTTGAGCACTTTGTTTTTGAAAATAATATATAAATTTAAATGATTAACATTTAATAGTGTATACATTTACATTGTTATATGTTTATTATTAATTTTTATATTGCTAATTTTAATAAACATATGACATTAACTCAAGTTAAATATAATTATGAGTAACATCATTACAGATTTTGAGCCGTTTTTTTTAAATGCAGCATATAATTGTAAATTATAATAATATTCATATACATTTATTTCCATTTTTAAATTAACACTAATATTCATGTATTTTTTATGATTGTAATTTAAAATATCCTTTTACATTAAAGTAAAAAAAAATAAAAACATTTTGGTTTTGTTGCTGTACTACCGACGGTGATTCTTACAATAACTGTTGATTCAGTAATTAATCATTAATTACATTTATGAACACTATCATTTTATCTTGACAATTACTTTATTTCTATCATCATATCAATATCAATTAACCATAACGTCTACTTGTACACAGAACACAAACTTTTTGTTTATTTATTTGTAATTATAAATAAAACTTATAACATAAAACCTACTTTTATTTGAAGTCAATAACTTTATTATTATTATTGACAAAATACTAAAATTAAGAGTGTACTGAAGCCTACAGTACTTACAAAAGTGATTTCCCGGTCCAGGAAACCATCTTCCGATGTAAGCCGCCATCAACCCGGGGTTAATTCCAATCTGTTATAAAAATAAGCTTCATTTCAGTCTCTTGCACTTAAAGCCATCTTTGTTTTAACATTCCTGATCATTAAAAAAAGGCTGCTTCACATAAACATACAATGACGTAGTCCAGGTTGGGGATCAGGATGTCAGGAAGTGTTCTCTTCATCACTTCCTCCTCTGACATGCCCTTAAAGCGGTCCACTTTCCTCTTGACTTTCTTGAAGGTCTCGTCGATCTTCTCCTGTCCTTCAGCCGGCGGAGCCTCTTTATCCTCCTTGGCTTTCTTGGGTTTGGGTCCGGGTTTGGCTCTAGGTTTTGGTTCGCCTTTGGGTTTGGGCTCTTTGTTCGTCTGCCTTGCTCGCTTTCCTTTAGCAGGTGCTTAGAGTGGGGAAACAAACACTTTTACTCACTGAAGAAAACCTACTGTACATAATGAGTCGGTGTACGATTGTAAAACTACGTCTAGAGGTGTATTAATTCACAAAAACATGATGATTTGGTGCATTTTTGGTTAAGCACAAGGAAAACTAAACATAACATTGTTTCTTTTTTATTGTTTTGTTTAGCATGTATAGCATTTTTCACAATAATTATTGTTTCAGAGCAGCTTTAAGGTGCGCATTATTGCATTGCAATCAAAATTAGAAAAGTTAAGGTTATTAGTTAGCTATGACTTTACTAGTTACTAAAAACTTTAATTAACTAGTAACTAATAACTATAAAAGGCGAGACACTTCAGGGCACTTTCTTTTTTTTCAGGCTCATCAATTTTGGTGGTTTTATTTTCAATCTTACAAAAAAAACATTAAATATACACTTTTAATTGTCTCTTTATGACACTTCATCAATCTGTGCTTTCAATGCACATTTTCTTAAAAACATTTGTTTTCTTTCACAGAAAATCTCCTCTATAAACATATTTGAATTTTGAAACTGATTTCAATCAATGCTCAGACTTTTGTGCTAGAAATGTATAAAAAATTTGACCAAATTTAAATTAACAGCACCTCTTTTTCATATTTAAACATTTTAAACAACATTTTGGAAAACTTGTAACAGGAGGTTCTATTATTTGCACATGAGGGTAATATTAAGTGCTAAAATTAACAGCCGAGCCAACCCTAGTAAATTGAATTGCTATTTATATTTAGATTAATAATATTAATAATAACAATAATAATAATAATAATAATAATAAGTAATAGTAATAATAATAGTAATAAGTATTTCAGCACTTTAAAAAAAGTATGCAAATATGTAAATAACATAAAGCCGTTTTTAATTTAATATTTAAATGAATTACAAAATGTAGTTTTTATTCCAATTTATATATACAAATATTATTTTATAGCAGGTTTAATAACATTTAAATTCTTTAATTAAAGCTTCCACATTAAATAATTAACATATGTAAGCGATAGGATGCAGCACAAATTTTCAGCCACTGAAATCATAGACTGATAATGACATTTTGGGTTTTGGGCCGAAAGAGAACAAACCCTGAAAATATGATCTGTAAAAAAAGTGCATTTTACTGATTATAAACTGAATCAATATTAATATTAAAATGGAAGTTCTCGATTAAGTTCTGCACATGCAGTGGATAAAACAAAACTCTACTGTCAAGTATGCTTTTATACTGGATGAATAGAGATTTCAATAGGCGTATACCATTACAGCCCTTATATGTTTACCTGTCTGAGCAGCGGCAGGCTGGAGTTGTGCAGCATCCTCTGGATGTACAGGCATCGGCTGCATGCCTCCGTCTTCTCTCTGTCCCTCCATCATGAAGCCTGCGCTGCCATTGGCCATGTGAGGATACTGAGCCTGAAGTGTCTGCAGATGCTGCTGAGCTGACTGAACCCTGATTCACAAATAAAACACAGGCCAGTTCACCAAAAATTCAAACGTTTGTCAGAAAGTCTTTTTAAGAGCAGGTTAAGTGGGTTTAAAAGTAGTTGCTAATAAAAAAAGTGCATGATAAATAGAAATATTGTTTCTCAAAAATGCAAAGCAATATAGAATATTTTGCCTGCTACCAATCTACGTCAACATGAGCAAAGTAACATATTTACATAATCCCCTTCTACCCAACAAATGAGGGTTTCATTTCCAATATGTAAAGACTAGTCACAACAAACTTGGTCAGAGCAGAGTTGGCTTGTGGAAGGGTGGGGTTTACAGGCCCTAAAAGGATCTTTCACCCAACAATGAAAATTTCCTGTTAATCAACCACAGGTTATCCAAAATGTAGGTGACTTTTTTCTTCAGTAGAACATTAAAGAAGATTATTAGCTGAATTCATGGTCCTTGGTGATTTATTTAAGGGTAGTGAATGGTGATAGGTTGTAAAAACGCATACTAATCTACATCCATGGCTCCTGAAGACACGCTGAGGTCTTGTGAAGCAAAACAATCGGCCCGTGTAAGAAACAGAACATTATTACATTTTTAGTTGGGATGCACAATATATTTAATGCTATCGTTATTGGTCTAATAGCAAAATTAGGTCGATAAATGATGTATTATTTACGCTGATTGAACCACTTCACATGCTTGCTGCACGCCACTTAAAGATATCAGCCTAATTTTAGCATACCGATAAATAACATTAAATATGCCGTTTAACGGCAGACATCGATATGGTCATTGGTATAGTGCATCCCTACAAATAATGTTGTAAATTAACATGGTTTTACTTCACAAGACATCAACCTATCACCATTCACTGCCATTATATGAATCACAAAGGTCACACAAAGGTATATGAAAAAAAAGAGTCACCTAAATTTTGGATGACCTGTGGGTGATTAACAGGAAATTTTCATGTTGGGTGAACTATCCTATTAAGCCCTGAATTGATTTAAGCCAATGCATTGAAACCACACCAAAACGGTTTTAATATTAAATTCATATTCTGATAAACGTTTCTGACTTTATGTGCATTTAAACCTGTTGTAGGGGAATTAATCCAACACAATATTAGGACACTTTAAAACACCACATGACCTGCTCTTTAAAGCAACAGTTCACCCAAAACTGACAATTCTGACATCATTTACTCACCCTTCAGTTTCTATTGCGAAGAAAGCTGAAAGCCAGTAACCGTTGACTTTCCTAGTATTTGTTTTTCCTACTATGGATTTTCAATAGTTTCCAATTTTCAGCTTTCTTCGAATTTTAATCTTATTTTCATGTTCAACAGAAGAAAGAAAGAATAAGGACTCAGAACCACTTGGAGGCTGAATAGATAAATAGTGAATACATTTTCATTTTTGGGGTGAACTGTCCCCTTAAGTAGACAAAGACAATGACAGTTTTTGGCATTATTAAATTGAAACAATTGTTAACTGGATGAAAAACTTAAATAAGCATGCAGACTATTTTATCATGGGTGAGAGTTCATCTTTCTTTGAAATCTTTGAATAACTTTCATATTCTTCAGTGAATCGAGTGCTTTTTTTGAGTAATCTCTCCATGAAACGTGTGCTTTGAAATGGCCGTGTGCACAAATCAGCAATTTACAAATGATCTGTATTTAGTAACTTCAATAAAAACAAGATCTGCATCAGACTAACTATAAAAATGTGTCAAATTCAGCAAACAAAACTGTTTGCCAGTTAGTTACATTATAATAGTACTAACTGTATAAATATTAAATGTTATGTTGTGTTGTTTTGCATTATGTCGTGATGTTTAATTACAACATCTAATGTGAAATAACCCAATGAATTTCTAATCAATTGCAGCATTTATGTCTTCAGATAATAACACCCAACACTGCATTTAACATCAAACAATCATGTTTGTTTACAGCTCAAGTAAATTGTAAAGAAAATATCAATAGTATAATTACATATTCACTCAATAAAAAAGAAATACATAACATTTACCAGACAACACAAAACAGACAAGTGCAGATGTGCAACCATTCTCCAAACCTCTCTATAAAAATTATGGTATAATATTAATATATGATAATATTGATTGTTAACACAATACAAAAATTATTTTGTTACTTTTTAAAATAAACAATACATACATAAAAATAGAGGTTAATAAGTTTAAAAACAATGTAAATAAATGTGCAATTAATTAAACATAAATTAAATACAGTTAATTATCAAATCACATTTTATAATAATAATTATTTTTTAAACTAATGTTTGAAATTAAACATTAATTTATAGCTTAAACATTAGAAATAATTTACACACATATCGGTTCATTTAATGGTCTTATTCAGCAACACAGATGAAATTATCTTTGCAAACATTTTGATTGAAAAAAATATATACCAGTTAAAATAACAGTTAAAAACGTATTGTAAATATATATTTATATATTATACCTTTAATATTCGATATATATTATACATTTCACTAAACAAATCTGCATTGTGTATATAAAAGACCATATCAATAGATAGTAATTGTAGTAATTGTATTAGATTTCTACTGTATGCAGGTGCATCATCTTCTAATTGACAGAGTGAAGCAATCAAAGGAATAAATAAAAACATACATGTACACATACATTATTAATGGCTCTTGCAGCAGAATGTACATGTTAATAACAGCAAAGCACGTCACTTTTTAAAACAAACACAAGTAGCAACACCAGGACAGTTTTTTCCTACATGTAAGAGCAGCTGTTAAAGTGTATTTGGTGCATGGCGGTACAGACTGGTGGTTAGCAGCATTCAAAATCAGCAAGAAAAGCTGAATGTTATTATAAAATCAGTGGGATCGCAATTAATCTTGGCGCCAGTTGATGACAAATGGGGGGACACTCACCATTGTTGGAGGTATTCCGAGGGGGCATGAGGCAAAGATCCATACAGCCTTTCATCCATCTTAAATACATTAATATTTGTGTTCATTTCAACAGCAATTTCAGTGGTATTCTCACAGGAGAACATTTTAAACCAGCCATTTTTATAAAGCTTCCTTAAAGAATGCTTTAACGAATAGGTTCAATCATATCAATTATTAAAAAAGCATTCCTATGTGTTAGCAATAATCAAAACATCCAGTCTAGTCTGTAAATGTATAAACCAGATCAGAAAATGTTCGGTGTGCTGGCTTTTAAACACACTCCACGTATTCATGATTCCAGAACATATTAAACCACTATTTAAAATCAGTCTGTCGTTTAATTTGCGGGAAACTCAATTAAATTTGACTGTCACAGGTTATTACAACTGGAAAAATCCAGATAAAAAAGAGTGAATTAAAATAATTGATGTAATAGAGTTAGCATGTTCGGCTAACACTGGCCTAGTGTGCCAATTCATTGAGTACAATGAATGCTAGGCGCAGCTAACTGCGAAGCGCGTTTCTATCTACATTAAATGCATTCCCGCACGGCTATTAATCAGATTAAGGTCTTATGGGTTAAATTAATACATACCGTCGTTATACGATAAGAACGATTGTCCACTGAAATGTTGAGTATTTTTCTCGTTTTTTAGGAACAAAACCGGCGATAGCAACAAAGACCGACAGCGAGAAATCAATTTGACAGAGGAACGAACCAACACGCCTGGATTGGGGGTGTCCTGGACACAGAATGTCTACTTTGTAAGTTTAATGCAAATATGTGAACCATAAAATGATAATATAATCTTTAGTATTTTTGTTATAAATGTAAACACTGTAATCCCATTCAAATCTATTTGTTGTAGCATTACTTCATTGTGATAGTGTACACTCGTACCCCTCTAAAGTTAATAGTATGACCTCAGTCTCCTGTGACATTTAAACGTTTCAAAGCGAGCTCCCTATTGGCTGCGCTTGAATAGATAAAAAAAGCCTCTTTTCCAGTTTAACAAATATAAAGTCTCTTCGTGTAAACGCATTTATCAGTTTTAACGTCGTCTTACATGACTAAATTAAGCTTAAACTAAAAAAAAATGTATCAATATATTTAAAATAAGTCTTGAAATAATATATGTATATGTTAATAATATAGTTACAATAACGTTATAATGCCGTAAATATATTGACGTGTTGTAATACTGTAAATAAACAAAACATTTTTTCTACATTGTTTATCCAAAAGTAATTATCACAGCTTTTACTTAAGATGAGAAAATGAGAAATATTTGATGTGTGTGTGTGTGTAGGTGACAATAACTCATATGCAAGTTTTCATCATATTTGCTTTTATTCAGCCCTATAACCGTTCCATTAGTAATACTTGCATATAAAAAAATAAAATACAACTTACAGAATGTCATACATATACAGACTTCTCACAGCAACAATGAGGCCAGATTATTACAATGTAACAAAACAAGTATATAAATGGTACTTAACAAATATGCACACTGGTATAACAAATAACAAAACACAACTCTAAAAAGTCTAAAAACACCATTCAGAATGAGGTAAACAGAGTGATCGGTATCCAAAAAGCACCATCATGTGGTACTGAACATGCCGTCTGCAATACTACTGTAAATCCATGCAATGAGGACATGCACAGTGATAAACCTCTTCCAGAGTCCAGCCGTGGTTTGCATTACATTTTCTTCTTCTTTTTTTTTTGCACTGAAATTCTCAAATATGAGGTCTTCTCTAAATAATCCCGATAACAAAGGAAACTATTTAAACAAAAAAAATTTCAAAAGTTTGGGGATGAAGAAAAAGCTGTTATACTCACCAATGCTGCATTTATTTGATAAAACTAAATAGTAACTGTTTTATGTAAATATGATATAAAATGTCATTTAATCCTGAATTTTAAGCATCACTACTCTAGTCTTCATTGTGACATGATCCTTAATTTAATGCACAGAAAACATTTCTAATTATCTTCGTTGATAACAGAGGTGTACTGTTTGTCTGTCTTTCAGAATAAGTTTTCATGAATAAAGTAAAAGTAAAATCTTTTGTAACATTATAAATCACAGTTAAAGGGTTAGTTCACTCAAAAATGAAAATTAGCAAATGATTTTGCTGCTTGTTCAAACTACTTATTTAAAACAAGCTGAAACAATTCTTGAGATTTTTTTGGGACGACTTATAATTTTTATGTTTAATCCACTTACATTTCTTAAGTTAATTTAATGTGATAAAGTTAATTGATTAGTGTTGGGACAACATGAATTAATTGTGTAGAACTGTGCATTTTTTTTGCAGTGTACATTACTTTTAGATTTCCTTCTTTTTGGCTGTTTGTTTCTTGAACAGTCCAGAACAAGTACAGTAAAGCACATTTATCCTTAATCAAAATGGCTCACACGGCACCATGAAGGTCTCCTGTAGCAAATTGAAAAAATCCCATATTTAAAACTTTAAAAACAGTTTGTGTAACTCCTCTGAGAAGTCATCATTGTCTTCTTCTTTAGAGATCTTGTTTTAGTACATTTAGCGCCACCTTCTGAACAGGAGTATAAACCCTTCGTGACAAATGAAGCAAGTAGAAAAGTACAAAACTTGGATTTAGAAGGAAACATTTCTATATAAGTGGTGACTGTGTATTTTATTTTTTGGTCCGTCTTTAATTTTTGGTTGGCCGTTGTTTTGGTTATCTCTCTTGACTGTGTTTCTATGTTTGTCCCAACAGTGCATGTGCTACGCAGCCTCCTGTCCAGCTTGTGGCGCTTAATATACCAAAACATTTTTTATTTATTATATTATTCAGTTGGTGTTTCTGTGTGGAGTTTGCATGTTCTCCCCGTGTTGGCGTGTTTTTCCTCTGGGTGCTTCGTTTTACCCCACAGTCCAAAGACATGCGCTATAGGTGAATCGAATAAACTAAATTTGCCGTAGTGTATGTGTGTGAATGAGTGTGTATGGGTGTTTCCCAGTACTGAGTTGCAGCTGGAAGGGCATCCGCTGTGTAAAAGCGACCCCTGATTAATAAATAGACTGAGTCAAAGGAAAATGAATGAATGAATGAATATTATTATTTTATAATAATATAATATCACAATATTATTATATTAAAACTGTAAAGTGGTGGGGTCTAAATGGGCAGTTAATACGCTTATGTAACTCGAACACATTCAAACCGATTCCACAACCAGTCAGGTAAAAATGAGGCTTCAGATGTGATCAATGACATAATTTGCTCCAAAACGATACAAGCCTTGATGCAGCTTCACTAAAAGCTTTTCTAAAGTTAAATATTTTCCTTACAAAAACCCATGGATTCACTACAGGAGAATAATGCATACTTGCTGAATATTTAAATTCAAACAAAATGTTACAATATCCCCAAAGTTTTGAATGATGTAATTGAAGTTTCCTTAAAAAGATAAAAAAAATAAATAAATAGAGGCACAAAATAAACAAATGTCTCAATCAGAAATGTTCATTCAAGTAACAAAGTTTTGTTACGCACACTGAAATCACATACAGTTCGTTAAATAATGTAACACCTCGTAACGTATTAAAATATGAAATAAAACAGTACAAAAAAAGTTTTGTTGGTCCTTCTCGGTATACGCAGTGTAGACAACAGTCTTTGTGCGATAACTTTTTTTTTTCTTAGCTTGTTCGGGCGTTGTTGCTACATCTGATGTCTGGAATCTGCTCTGCAAATGGCTGCATTGTCCACCGGTCATCCATGACCTGGTCTAAAGATTTCCAGCATCATCAGAAAGCAGCCAATTATTAAAATTATTCATATTTCTACTGTAAACAACATTTATAGAGCATGATTGAGCAAAAACATCCTGATATACTTGTAACTGTAAAGCAGCTTCAGTGTTCACACTTCAAAAAAAAAAAAAAATTCAGTTTGATAGGAATAAAAGACAAGGATCACAGATTTAACCCTAAAGTAATATATTCCTCTCTCCAGTAGTTTTAGAAATAAAACATACAGTTTATGGATAAAACTATAAACTCATAAATACACTAAATATGCACAAACAAGGAACTCTTCATTGTAGAATAATTACAGAAGCAAGGTAAGAATAGTCTTTATATGATCTAGTATCTTATTTTAATTTCCTTCTCTTTGTATCCTTGTTTTAATTGTCCTTTAATTTACTATACAGGCCATTATTCATAGTTGTGTACATTTGGAGACATATTTTAGGCTAATGTTTAATAATTACAGTTTTAAAACAAAAGAGAAAAGGATAGATGCTTAAAAATCAAACTAAATCCACATGAATAATTTATTGTGACGAACCGCAGTGCTTAAGCAAATATATCAATACTGTGTATTTATAAACTGTAATCAGTTACAGATTAAAAAATTTACATTACAGCATTTGTAGTCAGTAATATAAGCTCTTAAATTACATATTTATTGTAATCTGACTACTTTTAGATTACTTTTGTGCTAACACTTTATTTATTTATTTATTAATACTTCAAAAATACTAACACCTTATTGTTTGCAATTTTAACCATTATAAAATGGAAGAGAAAAAGACCAGATGCTTTTAAAAAGAAACTAAATCCATTTTTTACTACATGAATACTATTTTAATTCATGTGACATGATAACAATAAGGGCATCATGGTGGCACAGTGAGTAGCATAATCGTGTGTATGGATGTTTACCAGTGATGGATTGCAGCTGGAAGGGCATACGCTGTGTAAAACATATGCTAGATAAGTTGGCGGTTCATTTCACTGTGGTGACCCTAGATTGATAAAGGGAATTAGCCGAAAAGAAAATGAATGATTGATTGATTGATTGATTGATTGATTGGAGTATTGGTGTTACATTACTTAGATTACTTACAAACTGTAATCCTTTACAGATTACAGATTACATGACAACATTTGTAGTCAGTAATATAATCTCTTAGATTACATATTCATTGTAATCTGACTACTTTTAGATTACATTTGTGCTAACCCTTATTTGACACAAATGTTGATGTAGGATAATCTTGTACTATTCTGACAGATGCAAAGAAACAAAATATTCCATTCTCTATGGCAGACTAAACAGATTCTTTAAAATGTGCAATGTATTAATACTTTAAAAATACGAACACTAATGTACCTTGATGTAATTGTTGGCTTATAGTAACAATGAATAAACCAAAATCCAAGTTTTACATTTTTTTATGATCACGAGTTTACGGTTAAGACGGTTAAGACATTTACTTCAAATGAAGTATATTTAAAACAATGTTGCTGATTTTTGTGTCTGAACCCTCGTGATTCCACACCCCAACCCCTCTCCACCGAAAAAACAAAAAATATATACAAGCAGCAGGTTTATAATGAAAAAATATCAATGTAAAAAAAAAAAAAAAAGAGAGAGAGAGAACAATAAGAGAATTAATTAACTGTGAACAGCTTGCTAACATTAACTACGTTTACATGGACATCAGTAATCGAATAATTTGCCTTAATCTGAATAAGACAATAATACGATTAAGGCGTTTCAATGAGTTGCTTTCATGATCCCATTATAGCACATGTTATAGCACATAATTCCATTAACGTCATTGCGTCACTGCGCTATCCACATTTCCTCCAGAGTTTCATATAATTTTGGGTGTTTCACTTTGAATTTGTCAACTTTAACTGCAGTTTGGCAATTTCACTTCCATTCAGAAACATTTCATGCATGCCCCCCATGACAAACGAGATATTGGATGAGAGTATGAACTGCAAGAGTGTTTTAATGGAATTTGATACAACACGTTTCGAGATGCAGGTGTCTGTGGTCCTTTTCTGACTTGATAGGTGCAGAGAATAATGTCAAACAGCCATGTGTGACTATCCTGATGCAAAATGTGACGAAAATCCTACATGACGCTAACAGTGTGATTAAGGTGTTTTCATGTCTATATTGAACTTCAATAATGCGACTAAAATCCACATGTCTTAATTCCATTTCTGTTTAGTTCGTTTGTTTATTATAAAACGGTGTACATGTAAATGTACTCATTGTGTAAAGTATATTTAATCGTGACATAAAAAGTAACTGTAGTCCAATTCCGAGTATTTTAAAAGTTAATCTAATTACAAGTACTTGATTTTTGCAACCTGATTATGTAATCCAGATAACATCCAGTTAAACGCTCATGAGTATATCTGGTCCTTCAGGAGCATGTGTCCTGCTATAGGATAAACAAACATTTAGCACTAATGTATGTACCTGTATTTGTGGAAGGATGTACTCCAAACGTTTGCTGTGGTTTCCCCCACGACCCATGAGCACAGGTCTCCTCATACCCAGGGTCATTCTGCTCTTCTTTGATTGCCATTTTTTTGGCATCCTCTAAAAATAACCAATAATAAATTTGGTCAGCACAATAATAACGAATGATGGTTTCTAAAAGTGCAAGTGAAGCAGTTTTCACCTTTGGCCAGATTCAGATCAAAGCTGTAGTTTGTCTCCTGGATCTCCTGAGTCTTGGTCACTCCCTTCAGCTGATCCCTGAGCTCTTTTAGCTTGATGTAGAAGTGCACTTTGTCCTGAGCACGAGGAAACTGAGCACAGCGGGGGCTTGAGGATGGCATCAGATAGCAAACCTGGACAACACAACATTGGATCTAGTTAAAATGCAACTTAAAATAAACAAGTTCAAGTATCTGAGTGCTTTTACTAAAAAAAATCTTGTACCGTCTCTGTTTCTGGCACTTTGTACGGCTGCAATCCAAACTCTAAGTTCTTAGCCTTGACTCCAAAAATCTCCTTGCAAAATATTTCATAAATACCTGAAATATTTAGGAACACATTACAAGACAGATAAGAGAGTTTAGACTTAAAATCTACATGCGTACAAATATAAACACTTGTGGCAGATTTTTCTGAGATCATTTTGTCACACTCTACTAGGAATGTACAATATAGAAAAATGTGCCTGTGACAGCATGCAAAATAATGCGATACATTTGATACGATACGTTATTTTAAAAAACATTTCAGAGGTTGTGCTTATGGCAGGTACACATACTTTTGTGTTGCAAAACACTGCAATACGTTTATCAACATACAGTATGCACATTTGCGATATTTCGATATACTGTGCAGCTCTACTCACTACAACCCAATACTTTTATCTGAGCGTTCAGTGTGACCCAAGAGTACTACAAAATGAACTAACCCATGTTACGTGGCTTTTGAGTAAGCAGGAAAGCAAATGAACGAAAATTATGTGAATGGCATCACAATTTTTAAGCATAAATAGCTTTAATACAACACAGCAAAGTATAAATACCTTGTTTTGGTGCACATTCTAACAAAACATTCCAATCGGCCATCATTAAATACCCTCCACTTGTTCCAAACCTATTCTGAGTTTCTTTCTTCTGTTGAACACAAAGGAAGATATACTGAAAAATGTTTGGTGGAAAACGTTTGGTGGCTACTTTAGATGTCAGTGGCTCCTTTTCCCCCAACATTCTTCAAAATATCTTGTTTTGTGTTCAACAGAAGAAAAATTCATATACATTTAGAACTACTTGAGTGTACTTGAGGGACTACTGGAGGAAATGATTGTCATTGGTGAACTATCCTTTTAAAGCAATCTGATCAAATGTGTTTGACTACCTCTGGAAGCTCGAACCATTTCAGACCCTGTTTACTCACATATTTTGCAGTGTTATCAAAATACCTGGTGTAAACAGGAGCAAGGACTTACATTTTCCATTGAACACAGCGATTAAAGGTCTGTACATCTGGAGCTTTTCCAAAAGCTGGTGGCCTCCTTCACGGATCTCTTTGCTGCAAAATAACGCAATGTAGTCAACACCGAGCATCTCCTTAGATTTTAAAATCTCATTTTAAGGTACTGTCACATTATCACTGGTGTAGATGTGCCAGATCTCACAGAGTTCTGCCGATAAACATGGTTATTCTGTTTGACCAAGTTTAGATTACTGCGAGGCCTGGAATGAAAATTCTTTCACTCTAATGCAAAAATCCCAAAGTTGAACACTTACTTTGAAAGGTCTTTACTCCCAGGGGTGGTCCTCTCCACCATATTGGTGAAACCAATGCCGTAGTGTTCAGGTAGTGTCTGATCGTGCATGTGGTTGAGCTGTTCATCAGTCAGACCAGAGAGAAACAAGCACTTCCCTATGAGACAGTCAGTAGATGATCAAAAGACAAGCAACTTCTTTTACGACAAATTAATTATTAACTGATAATACTTACAAAAATGGTTCCCAGGATTTGGATAATGTCTTCCTTTATAGGCTGACAACAGTCCAGGATTGATGCCAATCTATAAAATAAGAAAAAGAAAAAATATATATACAAAAGCAATACAATAAATACTGTTTGCTATATACTTTGTTGTTATATTAATTACACATATCAGTTTATTTATATGATTTATGTATCAATCAATCAATCAATCAATCTCTCTCTATTTCTCTGTGGTTATCTATAACAAAACTCACAATCAGCATGTCTAGGTTATGTGTGATGACGTCTGGTAGCTTTCGAGCCATGACTTCCTCCACAGACATGCCGTTGAACCGATCTAATGTCCTCTTCGCTTTCTTGGCCGACTCTTCAGCTTCTGTCTTTTCCTTTTCTTCCCCTTTTCGAGGCCTCCCTCGTTTCTTTCCTTTAGCTGGAGTCACTGGAGGAGCTGCTAAACAGAGGTTTAATAAGGTGAACTGCACATTTAAAAACAGATTTTATTTTAGAAACTGCATTATGCAAAAAAAAAAATAAAAATAATAATAATAATAATAAATGCAAAAGTGTGTGTGTGAGTGCACTTTGAATTTGAACATTTGAATTTGGGTTAAAAGACTATCCTCATGTTCATTTTCAGATATTTTCTTGACTCTACATGCCTGCCGCAGTGTTGGGCGTAATAAGTAACAAAGAAAAGTTACATTACTTTTCTGCAAGTAAAGGAATTACTTTTCATTCATTCATTTTCTTTTCGGCTTAGTCCCTTTATTAATCCGGGGTCGCCACAGCAGAATGAACCGCCAACTTATCCGGCATTTGTTTTACGCAGCGGATGCCCTTCCAGCCACAACCCATCTCTGGGAAACACATTCATACATTCTCATTCACACACATACACTATGGACAATTTAGCTTACCCAATTCACCTGTACCGCATGTCTTTGGACTGTGGGGGAAACCCACGCAACCACGGGGAGAACATGCAAACTCCACACAGAAATGCCAACTGGCCCAACCGGGACCTGCCCCAACCGGGGATCAAACCAGCGACCTTCTTGCTGTGAGGCGAACGTGCTACTCACGCGCCACCATGGCGCCCGGAATTACTTTTCATTTTTAGGTAATTTAATTATAGCTAATTGCCTTATAATGTACTTTCCTCAAAAACTGTAAATAAGTTTAAAAGTTCTGGATTAATCAATTCCAAGAAGCAGAGTAACAAAATACAAATATATTTTGCAGAATAACTATATTTCTCATCTAAAGAAGTTTCTTTTCTTTTGTTTTGATACATATCATTGTTTAAGAGTTACATTTTTAAGGAAGCTAAAAGGTCCTGCTTGGTTAAAATGTAAAGAATAAATGCAAATAAGTTTTTAACTTCTATTGCATATGCATTTGAATTCATAGGTATTTTTTATTGGTATTGGGTAAAGTAATAAAGTTAAACTACTTATTGAGTAATTTAATTACTTTTCAGAGCTCGTAAGAAACAAGTAAAGTCATTTAAATACACTTGTGATTGTATGTTGACTTATCAATCCCTGGACTGCAGAAATATCTCTGTGAAATATATAAAAATATTTTAAAGTCACACCTGGTGGTTGGACAGGGAGCTGATGAAACTGTTGAGGTTGATCCTGATATGGGTCTTGATGCACAGATAAATCAGTCATGATTTTGTCCTCCATGGGTCTCTCTGTGTACTGGCTAGCACTGACCAGCTGCTGGTACTGTGGCACCTGCTCAGCCTGGTACTGCTGAGGGTTGCTTTGGTACCTGAGAAATATTAAATACAGGAAAAACGCTGCACTTAAAAAAATAATAATAACAAACTCATTGATTCTTGTCAGTATTTTCACATTTAACACTTACGATTAAATAGAAAATAATTGGCTAATTGAATAAATAGATATAATTCTACAATATATACACTATTTACATTAATTATAATATATTGCTGGGTTGCTTTTGATACCTGAGAAATATTAAAAAGGAGAAAAAGACTGAACTTACAAAAACATTACTTAAAAAAATTATCACGTAGTTTCTAATCAATTTCACATTAAACATACAACTTCTTATTTCATTTTGAGTGCATTTGTTGGGCTCATAATTACAAAATTGACTAACTATTTCAAACATTTATTGAGAATGTGGGTTTTAAAAACTCACCAGTACTGAAGATAATCCATTGGGGCCGTCAGTGAGGAATACTGCCTTTCTTCCATCTTATCTAGTGGTTTACTTTAACAGATTAATATTCATGTTTATGTTATTGATATCCCATCTGCCAAACCACACCTCCCTTTGTTTCATCTTCTCTGCTACATGAGTCTAATTTTCAGCAAACTTAGCATATCAGTTAAACGGTATAACATGACTAAGTTATAACACTGCTTAGTTAACTAGAAATACATTTGTGTTTATTTCAACGAGTATTTATTATCTCGAGTTATAGATGAAGATCACTCAATAAGCTAAAGCTGTGTGGACCAGTCAGTGATCGCATACAACCATTAAAAACACATTTCGTTATATAAAGATGTATTTTTATGCGCTAGGTTTATGCTTCTTACCTGTCATATATATTCTTCAGACCTTTCCTTACACATATCAGTGTTTAGTGCAGGAAAATACGAGCTAAATGATGCTACACATGATGAATGAAGCCGGTGTAGGTACAAATGTCAACAAAGGTAAAGGCTAAATTCAAAATAAAAGTCCCGGTTTTCATAAGAACGACGCACTTACATAGTTAGTAGTGCAATTTTAGCCTTTTATTTTCATTAATTTATTATAGACATATTTTATAACATGAATACGTTAAAGCATTCATATGAGGTATCATTCGTGCAGAATGCAAATTTGTACTTTTATGCAATAAAACGTCGTCTTATATCTGGCTTCACTTTATTGGACGCTACCATTAATTACAAAGGGAAACCGTATTTTGTTAATCATAGATTTATCTTTAAAATCATATGTTGTGCATTAAAACACATATGGATGTTTAAGTCAATGTTATTAAATTGTTAGATGAACTGATTTAATAAGTTTCTTTTGACTGCTTAATAAAGTTAGAGTAAATAATTAATTTAGAACTCCCTATAATGAAAATAACGTGCAATAGACCCAGAGCAAGAGTGTACGATATGCGACGAGAACATTTACGGGTCAATGTCGAACAACAAAACTACGGTGTAATGTTAATTTCATATTTAACTTAACAAAGTAAGTACACGTTACTCCAGATTGGGTCTTGCTTAATCCAGGAATTGTAATACTGCATTTATGAAAAACCGCTTAATGTCTTGCTATAAGGCAGCTAGCAGGGATAAAATGACCTTACACAATAACTGATGTTGTTAAAAATGTTTTATTGCTTTTAAAGAAGCACTTAATGGCCTATAAGAATACCTGAATTTAGACTGTATAATCATTTTGAATAAATAAGGTCAGTTTGAAGGTTAGGAAGCTTACATTACAATTATATTGACACATAATAATAAATGGGAGCTAATGGAATGTAGTTATACATTGAAAACTCTTGATTGCTCAGGAACATTTGATATTTTAGACAAATGTATTTCTAACTGCATCAAAACAACATATATAATGATCAAACTAAATGGATTTTTAAAGATTTCATAAAGATGTATTGTTTCTGAAATAAGTAATCAATGCTGCAGAGGTTTATAAGACACACAGTCATTTTATTTGCAATATTCTATTTCAGAAGTGTGAGAAAGCTAAATATATTTAGCAAAAATGATTCGACATTGATGTAACTTTATTCATAATTTGAAAGAAATCTTTTTTTACAAATATTTCTAGTTTTAAAATGTTTTCTTTTTTTTGGCACTAATGTATCTTCTATTTCAAAATGGATCTAAATGCATTATGAGGGTTAAACTGAAAATTAATAACGGTTTGTTTTTTTGCAGTTTTTAAATAACTTTTAATAAACTTTTAATATAACTTTTAATCAGTTAACTTTGAAATAAATACTCTTAATAATTAATTGTTTTTTTTGTTATTATTTAAAATTAACCATTAAATAATATAAATCTGTGGTGATGGCTTAACATTTTCCCAACATTGGCTTTAAACATTATCAGAGCACCATTAGCTATTAAACCTTTCTGTTTCTTTAGGTAAAAATTATCTTCCTAAGCAGATCATCAGCGTTTTGAGGATGCCAGCAGGTGTATCTTGGCCCAGATATCTGCGGATGTTTGCAGCCAGTGTGTTGTCCATGTTTGCTGGAGCACAAGTTGTGCATCACTATTACCGTCCCGATCTAGTAAGTTTCCAGTTTTAGCCTTGACTTTCTGTTATTTTATTAAATATTTTATTATCTGGATTATTTGATTTTGGTCATTTTTTTTACATATGTATTGTAAAGGTTTTATGCATCTCAAAAGTACATTAGATAATTTATTTATTTTATGTGGACTGTAACCATTAAGTAGAATATAACAGTGTTTTGTTTATTTATTTTCATCATAGTCCATTCCAGAGGCTCCACCAAAGCCTGGAGAACTACGAACAGAACTCCTCGGCTTGAAAGAAAGACAGATGGACTCTCAGAAACAATGACCGGCTGATTTATTTTTCACATTGACTGCATATAGATGGTGTATAGACTATGGAAGCTTGATTTTGTCATGGAATAAATAGTTCAAAACATTGTATCACAAAATTCTGATGCCAATTGCAAGTTCTTTAAATTATAAACTTACAATTGTGACTACAAGTCTATCTGGCAATTCAGAGAGAGAAAAATTGGAATTGCATTGTGTGTACTCAGAATTATGAGTTTATATGTCATGATTCAGATTTTTTTATTGCAGTTCTATGTTTAAATCTCAAAACTGTTCAAAATGTGATATAAGGAGTGATGCCACGGTCGCACTAGAGTTTGAGCATGCAAAATTCTGTCGTACATCGCTGTGAAAAGGGGCAGGATTCAACAAGATGATTAGACATTTAAGAAAGCGAGCGATTGGTCATTATTTTAAAGTCCTGATGAACCAGAAGCTGCAACTGTTTGTTTTTTTGTATTGTGACACAGTTCCTAGAGAAACGAATATTAAATGACAAAACAGTGGGCGTTTTTCTACTGCGAGCATATATAGTAAAGTAGGCGTTTCATTCAGAAAGATCAGGAAAAGGGAGAGAGTTATTACAATCTAACAGACTCCTTTTCTTCCTCATCACCATTTCTGTTGTCAAAACTGATAGTTGGAGGGGCGTGGTTGAGTAAGTTAGCCCCTCCCAATTCCTAAAATATTCGTGATCTGGACAATTTAACTGAAAAAAACGGAAGTGCATTTTCAGATTTTAATTAAAGATTAGAAGGGCAAACTGTTTTTTTCTTAATGACATGCACAGATGAATTCAACAGAAAACTAGCAATGTAAGCTAACAAAATCATATGGCTAGTTTTGATTTCTTGGGGACTTAAAAATTCTGTACAGATGATGTACATGTTTTCACACAGTCACGTGATGCGATTTTGCTGGTCAGAGTTCACCAAGCTTTAACAGAAAACTGCGAAACCTGTCGCACAAGTGTGCGTTTCCGGTCTGAGGCATTCGCGTGCGTATGAGTGGAAGTCTATGGGGCGAAAAGTGCAGTGTGACCGCAGCTTTACAATTACCTTTTTAGTTGTCAGAAATGGGATTTCATAAGATTTACTTCTATGTAGTGTGAACAAAGTTTTTTAAGGTCACAGCAAAAATTATATCAATTTCTTTTATTCTGTGAATAAAGTCGTTTTATATGTTTATTAGTGTGTCTGAATTTGTTCTTTAAAAGACTTCATGACTCAACACTCCATAACAGTTCTTCGTTTTTTAAAATTTTTTTTAGATATGCTGTTTGAAATCTAATAGGTAAGGTGGTGCAGTGGTTAGCACCATCGCCTCACAGCAAGAAGGTCGCTGGTTCGAGTCCCGGCTGGGTCAGTCATTTCTGTGTAGAGTTTGCTTGTTCACTCTGTGTTGACGTGGGTTTCCTCCAGGTGCTCTGGTTTCCCCCACAGTCCAAAGACATGCGCTCTAGGTGTATTGAAGAAACTAAATTGGCCGTAGTGTGTGTGTGTGTGTGTGTGTGTGTGTGTGTGAATGAGTGTGTATGGATGTTTCCCAGTACTTGGCTGCCGCTGGAAAAGCATCTGCTGTGTAAAACATATATAAACATAAACATGGATAAGTTGGTGGTTCGTTCTGCTGTTGGGACCCCTGATGAATAAAGAAACTAACTAAGCTGGAGGAAAATGAATGAATGATTAGTCAAAAACACTGTTTTAAACTGTTTTAAAACACTGTTTAAAAATGAACTGTTCTTGAAGTTAGAGGAATAGTTTCTGTTGAAAAAAAAAGATTTGGGAACAGTGTTGTAAACTTGTAAATGCGACTATAGTATGGAAAAATACCATTAAAGTCCTTAAATAAAGGCTTTCAAACATTCTTCCAAATATGTTCTTTTGTATTCAAAAGTAAAAAGATAAAATTCTTGGATGGACTTTTATTCGAACTTTTATTCTGAAAGCAGCCTGTCAGTGTGCAAACGGAAGTAAGCGTGTGTTTGTTTGAATCTGTTCTACATCATGTCCAGCTGATCGAGCTCGTGTGTCCGTCAGAAGCTGCTCTGCCACGGGGAAACATGCCCACTTTGTCCTTGCCGCTTTCCAACCTGCTCCGCAATAAGGAGGGTCTTAGGAGACTCGTGGCGCATTTTAAGTCTCTGCACACTGGCAGCGGGTCATGGTTGTTCAGCTGCAGCACCCCGTGTGTCACTCGCTCTCGGGGACCCAGATTTGGGCTCTTGTCCAGATGGAAGGGTCCTGTGGCTCCGCTGACAGCCGGGAACATGTGCACCTGCTCCGGCGACGACAAAACCAACTGGCTCTGGTCTATTTACAATGAAACCAAGCAGAAAACGCAAGGTTAGTTTGTAAACGCGTTTCAGAAATGTCTGAACTACCCATCCAGGTGATGTTGTTATAAAAGTCTTTCTGGATTTTGTATGTTCTTTTGTTAGTAAAAGATTGTTTTCTATTTGTGTAAATGTGTGCTTTTTTTCTGTGGCTTTCTATTCTATCTATATCATGCCATACTATGATGTTTGAGTTAGTTTAAATATATAGGTTGTAAGTTATTATTGAAGTGGTATAAATATGTGAAGTGACATGTATACACTCATACATGTTTTGTTGTAACGTTAAAGTTGGTTCTATATGCGTACCTTTCAGTCATTTCAGAAAAGTCTCCTTTGCTTACTCTGAATAGGGAAATCATATTAGCAGCCAATGACCATCAAAGTGCAACATTGTTCACAATCAATTAAATAGTGTGAATGTTGTTTTGAACTTACTTCATTTAGCTACATGGTAACAAATCCTTTTTTTATCTGATGTTTACATTTTATATTATTTCCGCCTTTTTAAAATAATAAAAAAGTATTATTCAAGCAAAGTTTCTGTATTGCTTTTAAGTTTTCATGACATGAATAACATGGACAAGAAAAGAAAATAGAAATATTCATAAAATATGAATAATACAGTTAAACAAATAAAAAGGCTTCCAGCAAATACCAGAAACTCCCAGCAATATTTGTGTTTTATTTGACATTTTTAAATATGTTTTATAATATCCCATCAAAACAAACCTTACTGTTTTGATTTTGTCTGAGAAAGTAATAAAGTGACTTGAAGCATCTTCATTTTTCCAATGATGCACTCACTATAAGATGCTTGGCTTGTAAAAAAACGCACGACACCAAAATATATTCTCTTCTCGTTTTAAGATTACTAGAAAATCAAAGTTTTTACTACTAGAAAATCAAACATTTTTGGTTTAAAAAAAGGATGGTAATATGAATTATTTTACCTACCATACTCTGCACTCCTTTCCAACAGTTTCAGATCTCAGCACATTCGTACATACTATGAAAGAAATTTCATTTACATCAGATGTCTGTAATATTAGTAGTATTAAATTGATCTAATAAACCTGAAGTTTCTTAAAGATTTAGTATTGTTTTTTCATACAAAGTCTTTCTTTCATAATCAATACATTACTACAGGTTAATCATTAATCGTTTTAGTTTCTATTTTTATTTTAATATTCTTCATTGTAACGTAAGCAAACATCATTAAAATGTCAATTATTAATCAATGCACAAGTATGTTGTTGTTTTTCTTTTCTCCACAGATTTAATTCCTGTGATATCAAACAACTTTGTGAACCCAGACACCATCTTTGCTAACAATCAGATGAGTCTACAAGACATTGAGATCTATGGCTTTGACTACGACTACACGCTTGCTTTCTACTCCAGTCACCTTCACACGCTCATATTTAACATCGCCCGAGACATTCTCATCGAAGAGCACAGGGTGAGTGACCCCATATACTGAATATTTCTAAAATGACAACTCTCTAAATAGTTTTAGCATGATAATAATGAATACAATGATCTATGACTGTGCTGCTGCTGAAGTTCAAGTATGGATCGAATAAATAAATAAATACGTAAATGCATGTATTGCAGTTTGTAATAATAGTACATGTGACAAGTATTTGCTATACATATTATGAAATAACCTGAATAAATAGATTTTATAGTACATGTTTTAAAAAATACTACTATTAAGGCTAATTTATAATTCTGCATTAAAAGTATATGTGGTATTCTGATATGGACCTCTAAAAACATTTAACCACATGTTGCAATGACTTAGAGCACAAGATCTGTGATTGGTCGGCTTGATAGTGGTGATGAGTGTGGGTGGGGCCAAGAGTCGTAGAGGGGAGCGAGAGTTCCTCGGACGATACTTTTATTTTCTATTTATTTTTTGATTAAAGTTGTCGAATGATTGTTGGTTCCTGCCTCTTTCTTCTCTAAATGATTGTGAATTTGAGCTACTGCTACAGTAGAATCACATGAATTTCTGGTTTAAACTCAAAACTCAGGCAAAGAAACTTGAGACATTGGAACATTGAAACTCCACTGCCTACTAGTGTTTTGAAAGTAATATTGCAGCGCAACACAGGCCAAATGCAGAAGTATAATGGCACGTTTCCACTGAGTGGTACAGTACGGGTCGGTACGGGTCACCTTTATCAGGCTTGCGTTTCCACTGCTAAAGGGTACTCTTTTGTTGGGCGTGGTGTACGACAGACGTCATTTTCGCTGGAGGAAATGTCTACTGTAAAGCTTTATGGGTCGTTCACAAATCATACGAGAAGCACTTCTCACAAAACAGATGCTTTATTATACACATAAACACTGGTGTATAAATGTTCATTACTGACTGAACATGATCTGATTATAACTGCAGATCAATGATGCGAAATAACCTACGGTCCACGATTGACGTAAATGACGTATCTCTGTAAGCCAATGGCGTTCAGCTGCGCGTCTAGCTCCGCCTTACGGCACCCTTTCTGTTTTTTGGTACCCCTTCGAAAGGGTGGCTTAAAAAGTGGTACGGTAAGGTTCGGTTCGGTACTTAAACGGCCTTAAGAGCGTACCGAACCATACCGTACCGTACCACTCAGTGGAAATGGGCCATAAATGCTCACGACAATGGCATCGGCTACGTGCAAGGTATGCACAATGGGGTAGAGCAATCACTCAAAGCAGAAATATAAATAGTGCTTTATAGAGTATGTAGACAACAATAACGCTGTTGTGGGATAATGGTGATGTCATGTGCCTGCATATTACCTGTTTAGTATATGTACATAAAATTAAAACAATAAAGCTGGACTGCAGGGCTATATTTGCTAGGCGGTGAAAATTTGCTTGAGAAATTAATTCTGAGATTCTCTTTCTAATCCATAACATATATTCTTGTAATGTCATGATATAATTTTAAGGCTATATCGCCCACCACTGCTATGAATTCTCTTGGAATTCACTTAAACATTTCCTAACTTGATTAATAATTGTAGGTTCAGGTGGTGTTTGTAAGCCATTGGACACTAACAGAGTATGGCTGTTTGTAAAGCATACAGCGCCATCTTGTGCTAAAAACTAAGCTAAGAATCATTCATTCATTCATTCATTTTCTTGTCGGCTTAGTCCCTTTATTAATCCGGGGTCGCCACAGCGGAATCAACCGCCAACTTATCCAGCATATTTTTTATGCAGCGGATGCCCTTCCAGCCACAACCCATCCCTGGGAAAAGCTCAGAATCAAGAATGGCAAATTGGATTTTGAAAGTCTTACAATCAATATTCACAGATGATCCATCACCACATCTCTTGTATTTGCGCTTATACATAATGTTTCTTTAAAGTGACATCATCGCCATCTACTGGCCTGGCATGTATAATATGTTTTAGTTGTCATAATATGTTTGTTGGCATGGTTTAGTTGTTTATGTAACTGTGTTAGTGGGGATTGTTGTGACAAGAGTGTCGTCTGTTCATGAAACACTTAGGAAATTGAACGAAAAACATTTTTATCATAGACAAGTCTGGGGGAGGTGTAGAGGGTTTTGGATAACAAACTAGATCTAGGCTAGACTATCTAAATGTTGAGCAGCCAGTTAATGCCTTTGTATCTTGTTTTTCTCTGCCCACCTAACAGTATCCAGAGGGACTGAGGGAATATGATTACATCCCTAATTTTGTGATTCGTGGCTTGCACTATGATGTTCAAAAGGTACGTGTCCAGTCCTGATCTAATGCACTGTTCATGCTATTTTCATGAGATTTGTCTGAAATTTCAGTCTCATTTGTTTTCCAGGCCTTACTGATGAAGATTGATGCCTTTCATTATATTCAGCTGGGTACAGTGTACAGGTAGAGATCAACAAATACAGTCTCTGGCCACTTTATTATGCATGTTTTGCTAGTACAGTATGGATCCCTTCAGAACCGCTGTTAATCCTTCATGGCATAGATTTAGTAAGTGCTGAAGACATCACACAATTGCTGCAGATTTGTCAGCAGAACATCCATGATATAAATCTCCTGTTCCAGCACATTTCAAAGGTGCTCTATTGATTTGAGATCTGCTGACTGTGGGGGTCTAGTGAACTCATTGTCATGTTCGAAAAACCAGCTTTTTTTGGCTGGAAGTTACTAACACAAGATGGTACAATGTGGTCATAAAGGAATGAAAATGTTTCAGAGTCACCTAAATTACTTTTTGTGTGTGTGTGTGTGTGTGTGTGTGTGTGTGTGTGTGTGTGTGTGT
>CAIGQQ010038113.1:222914-238847 GCA_903798035.1 Danio albolineatus
GTGTGTGTGTGTGTGTGTGTGTGTGTGTGTGTGTGTGTGTGTGTGTGATGGATTTGGGTATAAACAGAAGTCAGAGCCAGCTCCAAATTGATTGGCATTGAGCTCCAAGTGGGCTGTACAAACTTTTAGGGATGTCGTTTTATTTGTTGTACATAAAACGACAACCTATATCCAACCTATAGTATACTAAGCTCCTGAAAAACACAAAAAAAAAATCCTTGTGTATATGTTCACACTTGGTGGATATAGCTCATTTGGATTCTGATTTATTAACGTCTATGCCCACCCCAACCCTAAACCTTCAGAAAATCTGTCAGTCTTGAGCACAGAGCCTTCTCCATGGTGGATAAATGTGACTTTGAAAGTGAGCACAGCTGTTCTTCTTCTGTATCAAGACATTGGGATCGCACACCATGTCTGATTTATAGCCTGCTGTGTGTGAAGTTGGATGTGAGTTATGATTAATGAGAAATAAGTAATTATTGTTGTAGTGTCACAAATATGACAATGTATGTTGATGTGTAGCCAGTTATATCTTCCTGCTTGTGGTATAAGCCCCTCCCACTTGGAGGTCTCTGGGCTGTAGCGATACAGTATATGCTTCATTTGATGCTCAGCTTTAACCTTAGCAGATTCTCTTTACCATCTGTAAATGCTTTGACTATCATGTGATTACATGTTTGTGTTAATTAACTGTTGAACAAGTGCACCTAATAAAGTAGCCAATGGAGATGTACTGTTACATTTTAGCATTTTGTATGTATTAATATTGATGTATAAATTGTCCCTTGATTATTTTGCTAGGGGTCTTAATCCTGTGCCAGAAAAGGAGGTGATTGCGATGTATGAGGGCTCCCATGTTCCCCTCGAGATCATGAGCGACTTCTATGGCAAGGTCTGTTTACTATGATTTCAAGGGATTTGTTTGATAGCCTAAAGCTTCCAACGCACTTGAAACTAATTGCATACATGTAATCAGTGTTGTATGATATTAGAAAAAACTGAGGTTGCTATAGATATATACAATTTCACCAGATGACTAGAATAGCTCTATATGGAAGGAATTCATTATTTTAGATTGTTTGCTGTGATTTTGCAGTAAAGAACGTCTGCATAAAATTTAATAAACCAGTTACAAGCATATATAAATACAATAGAGCAAAGATATGGTTCTAGGGTTTTCTGGGAGTCTAACAGTATTTAGGTACAGACAGAGAACAAGCAAATAAAATAATTATTAAATACAATTAATTTTTTGTTAAAGCTATAAACATTATAATATCCTGTGTTCGAATGCTTGAAATGCATACACAATCACAGGCCTTAAAATACATGCAAAATAATAAACTTTCATTGTGTATGATTTATTGTGAATTGATATATTGTGCTGCCCTAATGCATACACATCATGTGTTCAGTCTGTAGACATGTGGAGATACTTGCAAGACATGTAACATTTCTTTACAATGTAACATTGCCATTTACTAGCTGGTATTAGAAATACAGCATTTGTTGCCATTTTCTAATGTGAGTCATGTAATGTCATGATTGTTTTGATTAAATGTTGTCATGTGTCCGAAAAAATATTTTGTCATGCAAATGTATTCCTAGGAAGGTGGAGCTGAGGCGTCATTTACACTAGTGTGTTTTAGTTTTCAAAAATGTTGTTACGTTACACCTGCTGTCCACACTACTAAATGCTAAAGACCCATTTATAGTTTGCAAAAGCTATTGTTCAGTTTCTGTATAGACAGACTGAGGCGAGATCTACACTAATTTTGGCTTTCAGCAGCGACATTTACATTACCCTGAACTGAACTGAGCTGAGCTAGTCATCTGAGCTTCATCTGTGAAAACTGGACTGAAACAGGTTCAATTCTCTAAAACTTCATC
The DNA here is from genome assembly GCA_903798035.1 of Danio albolineatus. Classification (NCBI taxonomy): domain Eukaryota; kingdom Metazoa; phylum Chordata; class Actinopteri; order Cypriniformes; family Danionidae; genus Danio; species Danio albolineatus. Next base: position 224,808 of record CAIGQQ010038113.1, read on the forward strand.
TATGTTAAGCTGCTCGTAAAATCGCTAGAGAAATAAAGATGAATTAATCGTGAATTGTTCACATGACCAAATGTATAATAGTTTTCGGAAGTCTCTGTTTTCACAGTCCATGCTGCAGGACGAAAATGGCGTTTTCAAATTTATCTACTGTGGAGTAGCGTTTCCTCGTTTCCTAAATTGGCGTAGACGGAAGGCCAAAACAAAGAGAACAACGTGTTTTTAAAGGAAAATGTATTAGTATGGACATGGCCTGAAATGCAGATTTTTGAAAATGTAGAGCAGTAGTCTAACTGGCCTTCTGGACTATTGTGTATCATTTCCTGATTTGTCAAGCCCCTCTCATATGACCATTACACAACAGGTAGACTGCAAGCATGCTCAATAAGTGTGAATGATCGTGTGTCATGCATTTTTAGACTGTGTAATGTAGATGGAGATTGTTTTTCTGAAACGCAGTAAAAACGCAGTAAGTCTGGACAAGAAGCATTTTCATTGTAAAATGCTGTTTTAAAATGAAAACACACTAGTGTTAACACAGCCTGAGGAAGGTGGAGCATTTCAGAGGACAATGAGCTAGAATAAAATATTGAACAATTCTCAAAAGACTTATAAAAATATATGTCACTTCATTATTTTTTTATTTTTGAAAAACAAATTGTTCTTACATTTAGAAGAATTTGTGACGATTATGTGATTATTATTATTATTATTATTATTATTATTATTATTATTAGTTTTTGAGATGAAAGTGCACAGTAAATATTTACATTTGAATGCAGTCAGGATTAAGTCTGGATGTTGCTAAAAGTATACATCTTCAAAGGTATTTTAAACATCTTTTTACCTTAAATGAAAGGGCCTTGAAGGTGCAGTCACATTAGCCATTCATTTACATAGACATCTACTGAAATTCTTGAATTTTTACATGGGAAAATCCACCAAACAATGATTAAAGTGATCGTGTCTTCAACTCTTTCTCTCTCGCTCTACAGAGCTCTCACGGTCACACCATGAAGCAGTTCATGGATATCTTCTCCTTGCCGGAAATGACGCTGCTGTCATGTGTTAATGACTACTTCATGAAGCACAACATCGACTATGAGCCCGTTCATCTTTATAAAGACGTGAAGGTACAGTTCTTCACCCAAAACATTTCAGAGTATGATTCAAAAAATTCAGATTTCGAGTGAAGCACCGATGTCAGAAGGCACAGGATCTCTTGAGCACACATTTTGGATAAATATGGCTCCTGAAGGTGCTATTTCAGTTCAGCATGGAAAGGAACAGTCTAATTTTAGAGGATGCACCGCGTGCCTGGAGAGGAGCAGGGTTACAGATGGACAGATGTCTTTTAGTGGCTCTACAGATGAGTGTGATCAATGAAAGACACACTCACGTCATTGCTCTTGCTCTCAGTCCTGCCCGTCATTATGATTTAACAAGACTCAAAGGATATAAGAGTCTGACAGCAGGTGTCTGGCAGTGCGTCAGGGCTTTGTGTGTTGTTTCAGTGCAGAACATTGATGTTATGTGGGCTTTGATGTTTTTTTTCGTGTATGTCTGGTCTGTTTCTGTTTTCAGGAGGTCATAGGAAACGTACATGTCAGAGGGATTATGTATCGAGCAGTAGCGGCTGATATCGGTAATTTTCTATTTTCCAGGACTAAAAACTGGAGCTGCATGCACTGTACTTAAAAATAATATATATTTTTTGTTTTATCAAATTAAATATTTATGTAAACTACAAACTGCTACTACTAGGCATGGGCCGGTATAAGATTCTGATGGTATGATAACCTTGGATAAAATTATCACGGTTTCACAGTATGATTACTGCTCTAAAATATGCGTATGTAATATGCGTAAAATACAAACGTCTGAGTGAAAAACAAAACCTTTTTACCTTTTGAACAGAATATATTTCATTTTGAGAAACTTCTCAAAACTTCTTTACAATTGACACCTAAAAAAAAATGTAAATAAAAAATATTACTCATACCTTAGGAACGATATAGCAGAAAATGTTGGCGGTATGAAAACCTTGACTTTTTCATACCGCGGTATGCCTAGCTACTAATAATAATAATGCATTATTTTAATAATGATACAATACAAGAAAATGTATTGATATGCAATAACGAATGGTGTTTATTGTAGTTATTGCTATTTTAAATAATATTTAATAATAGATATGTACTGTGATATTCAGTATATAAAAAATGAAAAATATTGGTCTGCAAATAAAAATATAATGAGTAATATTTAAGATATTTTTTATTATTAAGTTATTTTATTAATAATATTATAAATGCAATTGATGGCTAATATATTAACTGCAATATAAAACTAAATGGCAATATAATAACATAGACTGACGCCAATATTAGTAAACTGTGTAATCTAATTTATCTATAAAATACATAAAATAATCAATGTTATTATATTATACAAATACATTAATTATATTAATAAAATTAATTAATAAAACATTTCTTTTATATTATTATTCTCATAAATATCAAGAATAACTTGGTAATATACACATTTTATATTAACTGTAATTACTGACCTGCAGTCATAGAATACTATTTTTACTACGAACATTAATTATAATCTTCATATTTCATTTATTATTATTATTATTATTATTATTATTATTATCATCATCATCATGAAATAATTATGTCATTAATATTATTTAATGTATTGTTCTTTAAAAGTTACATATAAGCCTGCAATTTGTTAATTATTTGATAAAACTGTTTAGATACAATTGGAATTATTTTCGTATATTTCATATAATAAACATTTAATACACATTCAAATATAAAATTTATATTTAATCTATATTATTATTATTATTATTATTATTATTATTATTATTATTATTATTATTATTATTATTATTATTATTATTATTATTTAATATAACATAAATATGTATCACCCTTCTCTTCTGTTCTAATCATCAATGCAAATAACAAAGTTTAGCTGGTCTTGCCATGTTCTTTATATAATTTTGTTTTTGTCCTGTAGAGAAGTACATCCGTTACGGTGAACAAACACATGCTGTCTTACGGAAGCTGTCTAGAAATGGAAAGAAGATGTTTCTTATCACCAACAGCCCTTTTGATTTTGTGTGAGTGATACCGAAATGCTAAACTGAAAATAAACCTGAAAACAAAGACTGTGTACAAAAGCCATTGTTACTAACTGCTTGTAACAAAATACTTCTTTTATTCACTACGAATAAAATCTCTTTTTATTTCCTCATTGTAGAGACCGAGGCATGAACTATATCGTTGGGAAAGACTGGCGGGACCTGTTCGACGTTGTCATAGTGCAGGCCGACAAGCCAAGCTTTTTCAATGACAGGAGGAAGTAAGTTTCAAAAGCTCTGGCCAAGTCTGGCAACACCGAATCACTGCTCAATCAGTGTCCTTCCCACATAATCACAGCCTCGCTTACAGATTCCTTCATTTAGATCATGACAAACGACTTCTGGGAAGGTATTTAGACATGCCAACTTTTCTTGAATGCAAAAAATGGTCTCTTTGTGTTTTTTGTCTGGTTTTTAAAGGCCGTTCAGACGAGTTACAGATAAAGGCGTGCTGTTATGGGATAGAATTCATCACCTTGAGAAAGGGCAGATCTATAAACAGGTAATCCTTCATGCTTCACTATTCAGCCGTGAGCTGTTTCTGTTCAATGAAGATGCTGAAATCTCTTTTTTTTTATGTCTCCAGGGAAACCTGTATGAGTTTTTGCGGCTTACAGGCTGGAGGGGCTCAAAGGTTTTGTACTTTGGAGATCACATTTACAGTGACCTTGCCGTAAGCTTCATATTCTGTGTTTTTTTTTTCTACATATGCAGAAACATTTGACCTTATAATTTTGTTCTAAAAGCTAGAGATCTGCCCATTGCCTACATAAACAACTGCCGTCTAAAGCACTTTGACGTATACTTTGGTGATTATGTGTATTTTAGGTTATTCATACAGTGCTGGGAATGAAGATTTTATCATCAGCACAGTATTTACATTTTATATGTGCACAGACTAGTTTTTCTAATGTAGAAAATTGTCAAAAAAGTTACTTTGTCCTCTAGATGGCAACAGTGAACCAAATCATTGTTTCAAAGTCAAAATAAATTCAATATAAATCATCTTTATTTTTTATAGAGCTTACACGATGTAGATTGTGTCAAAGCAGCTTCACATAGAAGATCTAGTAAATTTAAACTGTCAGTCCAGTTTTCAGAGTTGAAGTTCAATTTAGTTCAGTTCAGTGTGGTTTAATTTTCACTTCTGAGAGTTCAAAATCTTAAGAGCAAATCCATCAATGCGCAGCTCCACGAGTCCCAAACCAAGCAAGCCAGTGGTGACAGTGTCGAGGAACAAAACCTCACGAATTGACGAAAGTGAAGGAAAAAACCTCGTGAGAAACCAGGCTCAGTTGGGCACGACCATTTCTTGGGCATGCCAAACTTCTTGTGCAAAGCTCCAATCTAGGCGCTGGGGGCTGGCAAACAATACTGACTTTGTTGTCAAATAAACTGACAACAAATATCCTATAATATTATAAAAAACATCGTTTCACATTCAGAAGATAAACTGACTACAGATAGCCTTGTGGGCAGTGTGTTAAAATATAGAAAAGCTAATCATAAACTACCTAAATTTAACATATTATCAACTTTGTGCATTTAAAAACTTACAATAAGCAACACGTTGTTGTCATTTTGAAGTCTGCATCAAATTAAATTTACAAGTAGGATTTTATAAACCTGTTAATACATACAAGTTAAAAGCAAAGTTCACTCAACAATGAAAATTGTCATCATTTACTCACTCACTATTTCCAAACCAACCTTTTTTGTTGAACCTGAAAGGAGATATTTTAAAAAACGTTCAGCAGCCGTTCACTTCCACAGTATGTTTTTGTTTCTGCTATGGCCTTTTTTCATACATTCGTTTCTAAATAAAGTTTAGATAACAGTTTGTGTTTGCAGCTTTTTGTTTGTTTTGATTTGTCTGTTTCTATGTCATGAAACCAATGTCAAGGCCATGATTTGTCTGTGTAGGATCTGACCCTGAAACATGGTTGGAGAACAGGAGCAATTATTCCTGAGCTGCGTGAGGAGATCAAGATCATGAATACAGAGGAGTACGTCCACACCATGACCTGGCTGCAGGCGCTGACTGGCCTGCTGGAACAGATGCAGGTCAGACCACCAGGGAGCGATTAAACTATAAAGCAAATATAAACATTTAGTGTTTCTGATATTACAATAAACCCAGGAAGAAGCTCATTGTAGTAATATTTAAGTAAACCCCACCCCTAGTTATTCCTAACGGTTCAAATATATAAAAGTTACCTTTTAAGTAACACTGCACATGAATTTTTCAAAACTGTGAAGATTCGATGCTGGAAAATACTTCATGTTAAAATGTTGAAAACGAGCAGGTAAATATCTAACATAGCTAGTAAATTTCAACAAATCTCTTGTTGAACTTTCCAGTAGTAATGTAAGGTACTGATATGTTTTTTGTTGTTGGACTTAAAGGATATTCCCCAATGGAACTACAGGCTAATGGATTGCATCATGTTTCATTTCCTTATGTCATTTCTATTGGGCTAATTAAAAAAGCTGTATTTGTGTTGATGTGGCAGGTGCATCGAGACTCAGCCTCACAAACAGTGCTTCAGCAGTGGATTGATGAAAGAGAGGATATGAGGTAATTACATTTATTCTACTTGCCCATGTTTGGGTTTAATAATGAGGTGAATGATATATTTTAAATATTTTTTTCAATTATTTTATTAACTAAAATTCTGCAGCTTTATTTTTAACAGTTGTGAATTTACAGACTTGTTTATCTTACAGTTAAAATTAGGATGTGAAATTTTGCAGATTTAGTTTATACCTCTGTGAAATTGACTCAGATAACTGAAATATAAACATTCCGTTGTGAGTTTATAACTAATTAATTTTGCATTTTGTGGCAGCAACAAGTTTAAACAGCATACATAAAATTAAATCAATAATCAATAAAACCTAATAAACTAATAATACATTCAATTTAAAATAAATAATTTATAATTATTTACATAAAAAGAATGAGGTTGAATGGGTTAAAGTAAATTGATTAAAATAATACATACAGCAGTATAGTCCTATAGTGAATATATATTTTCAAAGCCTGAATTTGGTCTTTATGAATATTAAATAAACCAATAAAAAAAAAATTCTCCTGTTTTTTTTTTTTTTTTCAATTTCAGTTTTCAATTTTAGTATACAGGGTCTCTCTTTTTAGCATTTTGTTTAGACTAAGCACTAAAACTACCAAAAAATTGTTTCTTTTTGACAGGTTAAGGACCAAAGACATCTTCAACGCCCAGTTTGGAAGTCTTTTCCGCACATACCACAACCCAACCTACTTCTCACGTCGTCTTTCCCGCTTTGCCGACATTTACATGGCGTCTCTGAGCTGCTTGCTGAACTACGATCTTCAACACACCTTCTACCCCAGACGAACCCCCCTGCAGCACGAATCCCCCATCTGGCCCGAACAGACCAGCACCACAGGCTCCAAAATTCCCCTCCACAGCCACAGGACGTCCATCGTCTAAGCAGAGACGGACTTTAGAAAGTACGTACTACAAAACAGCTGATGTTATAGGTTACAATACTTCAGCTCGCGGTTTGAAAGTTAAATGTGTTCATATTTAGAACAGAAATGAAGACTCTAAATAAATTCTGAGAGGTTACTTTTAAAGTCTGTTCACCAGAAACTGCATTATATTGTTATTTTTATAGTTTAAAATATAAAATATAATATAGTTTTCCTGGATGCACAAGATTTATTAGGTATGGGTTTAAGTACACTGTTAATATACTTGCTTAATTAAGCAAAGGTCTGATACCAATATAATAATCTGAAAATGATAATTGGTCAGAATAGCAAAGGATTTTTAACATTTGCTTGTGACTAAAAATCAGGGTTTTTTTCACTAAATGTTGATTTCTTAACTCTTCTGAAGTGTATAAAAATGAATATGGGTTGTTTTCAATCATGTGGTTATGGTGATGATCGAAATTCAGGGCAGAACATAGAGGAAAGTCCATATTTTTACGATTTATTCTATATTTTAAAGGAGATATAATTATTAGAAAATAACCACATGTTAGGCATGATCCTTATCTCATGAAGAGGGCCGAGTTTTCTACTGAACTAAAGTATATTTGCCTGTCATTGAGGTGGTAGATACTGTATAAGCTTTACATAAAAAAATACTATAGCAAATACGATAGTGTTTGGAAGCAAACTATAGATAATTGCTTGAATTAAACTGTCGTAGAAATGATAATGTTGCTGTGTTACAACACTACTGTTGTAATTATCAAATTATTCAAGAGGCTTCAGTTTCTCACAAAACACCACAGTTCACACTAACCTTACTGTATTTATTACAGTCTATCAGTTTACTATGTTACAGTATTCAGTAGCATTCATTAACATAGAGTTGTACTGTACATTTTATACACTCTACTATGTAATTCAAAAACATGTTTTTTAAGAATTACTATTTTTTTCCCCCCCATGTGGATATCTTTCAGACATCACGAAATAACAGATGAACGCGTACAAAAGTGGACTCGTATGTATTTTATTATTTATATGGGAAAAATGCTCCACAATAATAACCGTCTAGTCGGGGATTTTTAGCTCTCTCGACCACCATACTAGAGTTGTGATGTAAACGGTCTCTAAATAGACAATAAAAAACAGGATTTCAAATTTCCTGTGTTCATGGTACAGGCAAGTCAATTTTAGAAATACAGACAATATTACCAGCTTTTAATACCCACTATGTCGTGTATTTGCAAGTTGAAACTTTAATAAATTTTCATTATAACATCTGATCAGTTTTGAACATCTCGGACAGTTTAGGCCAAGAAAGTAGATATTCAAAACTATTTCTTTTTTATTTTTTACTAATCAATGTTTATCTGTGAATAAACGGGTAAATGATATCCAACATAAAGCAGTCAATAGAGCTGTGGTGACAAATTATTTGAGAAATTGATTCTGAGGTTTTCTAAATGCGCCACCATCTTTTTTTGAATTCTGAGCTTTCGATAGTAGATGGCGCTCTAGGCTAGTTTTAACTGTAAGAACTCCACTTGTGTTTTTGGGTAAATCATGTAAGATTGCTTTTATATCATGAAATAAATGTTAACGGCTCACTATGAACACTGATGTAATTCGCTTAAACATTTCCTAACTTAATAAACTATTATAATAGCTTCAAGTGGTATTTGTAAAAAAGTGGATGCTAGCAGAGTACATCTGTTTGTAAAGTGTACAGCGCCATCTGCTGTTCAAAATTGAGAATCAATTCAAGAAAGAATATTGATGTATTTTGAAAATCACAGAGTTGATTATTGAACGATTTTTCACCACAGCACTACGTTTCTGTGAGCAGACTTTGAATGGAGGAGAAATCTCTCAGATTTTATTATAAATATATCCATGTGTCTTTCGATCATGAAAAACGTCTCGCAGGTATGGAACAACATTATACATTATATACATGCATTATATACAACATTATATATATAACGACTTTAGATCTGTACTGTGGTCCATTCAAACTGTCCATACTTTATATGTACAATGGTTCAGAATGGACTTTATATTTACAAGAGTACTTGAGGAACTTGTTGTTTTAATGTGCCTCTTAGCGTACGATTTTAGTTTGTAATCGCTTGCCTTCATAAATCCACCTTATCGAAAAACTAAGAGAATATCCTTGACACGTGTGGAAAAAAAATGGGATTGAATGTACATAGTGAGAAGTTTAGTAGATTCTGTATAGGGTTATGCAGTATTTTCTTAGAAAACTAATGAACAACAGCTTCTGTTTGAACCAAACAGGAAACTCTCAGGAAGACAGACAGAAAGACAGACACTATAAATTTGTCTTAAGGTTATTTGAAAGTAATTTGGTGTTTAAAGTTTTAAAAAGCCTTACGAGTTTTGTTTAGCAATGTATATTTATAATGTGCATTAGGCTTCAAAAATGTGAGACCACTCAAAATACACACTACTGTTCAAAAGGTTAGTTTTTTTAATTAATATTTATTCAGTGATAGCAAGAACATTTATTGTCATTAAATTATGTATCACCATTAAATATTTGTTATTGAATTTTTTTTATTGTTAAATATTTTTATGTATATCATCATTATTTTGTTTTTTAAAAGTAGGCCTACATTCAGAAATTTTAAAAAGTACATTGAGTGTACAAATGTGTAAAATGTTTAAACTAAAAATACACTAGAATTTTTTTTGTCAAAGTTTGACAGTCCTAAAGCTTTCCTGCTTTAAATGAGATTTTGAATGGTGGTTTCAGATTTTTGAAGCCTGTTGTCTGTTTTTGTTGAATGTTGACATTGTGTATTTGATTAGAAATCAACATTCTAGCAACATATAAGACTCTTTGTGACTTTTCCACCGAAAGAGCATGTTGTATTGCTTTTACTTGACATGTTCAGCTGTAGGGCATTTTTGCTGATGTTAAACATATTTTAGATTTTTGTATTATTTCCGTATATTGAACGTAGTGGATGAATATTGTTTTGAAGTCAGCAGTATTGAAGGGATTTATTTGGCTTTGTCAAAATTAAGAACGCACACGAATCATTTTGTTGGTTAGTTTGTTTTTTGATACTGAATGGCACTTGTTCAGATGGCTGGATGTTTAAATCTTTATTTGATGTGTATTTTATTTATTACAAATGTAATCGAATTAAATCTAGTTAAATGTTTTGTGATTTTTCTTTGAATGTCAATAACCATATTTAATTATCTTAAAAGCAGAATCCCACCAATATCTCACTGTATTTTTCTGAGGGAAAAGATTCAAACATCACAATGTAATTTGATGAATGGTTTTTACCACTGACCAGATGCTCCAGATTTACTTTCTGACGATAGAAGGGCAAAAAAAACAGGTATTATCCTAAGCCAACATCTGATCCTATTAGTGAAATCTGTTAATATGGCGGCATGACGGGCCTCAAAAACAAGCCGTCTGAGTTTCCAGAGGCTGAAGATCCTCCTGAGTCATGGAGAACGTTGCTAAAACTGAGCTCAGCATGACGGTTCAGCCGACCATCTTTCCACGCGTGGGCTACAGTATACTTTCATACCTCATGTTCATAAACACCACTCTCTCCGTCTTTAATAACTTACTGGTTATCGCCGTAATGCTGAAGAACATGCATTTTCTCAATGCCATGACCGTTATTATCCTCAGTTTGGCAGTTTCTGATCTTCTCATCGCCACCTGTGGATCTGCCATCGTCACCATCACCAACTATGAAGGAAGCTTCTTTTTAGGCGACGCGTTTTGTGTTTTTCAGGGTTTTGCTGTGAACTACTTTGGTGAGTATATTATATTATATTATATTATATTATATTATATTATATTATATTATATTATATTATATTATATTATATTATATTATATTATATTATATTATATTATATTATATTATATTTAGTTAGTAAAAGTATCTAGTTTTATTTATGTTATGCATTTTTAAATGTTGATCCTGGGCTTTACTGTTATTGGGTTTTTAAAGTTTTTTTTTGTTGTTGTTGTTGTTTTTGTTTGTTTTAGGACTCATGACTGGACAGATTTTAACTTATTATTTTAGTTTTTAAATTATATTGCAGCATATATTGTCCTGTCTATCTAATTGTTTATTATTTTGCCATGTTTGTGACGCACTTCACAATATTCATGTCGTTTTAAGGTGCTATAAAACTAAAGTTGACCTTGACCTAAAAAAAAACCTTTTTAATATGTAGGTATATAAAATATATAATATGTATTTATAATAATGCATATTTTTTTATAATAAACATCAAACAATTGGCTTTTCAGTTATGACAAGTTCTGTTTTATTGTGCAGAGGCAATGAAAATGTGAGGAAAAACAGGAATTAATAGCATTTTAACCCTAGTTTTGTAATCTAATTAAATAGTACTATAATATAAAATACTGAGTGCTTAATGTTTCTAAAATTAATATGATGCATTTAAATATAATTACATTTTTGATTTATACTGGAGTATTTAGTATGTGTGTTTTTTTAAATATAAGGGAAAAGGAGAAATTAGTAACATTTTTAACCTTAATTTTATATAATTAAATAATACAGTTTCTAATGTTAAATACTGCGTGCAAAATATTTCTAACATATGATGCATTATGGATTCATATTGCAGTATTCAGATTTGTAAAGCTTACATTTTCTAAATTTGTGAAAAATGGTAAATATTAATAACATTAATAATTATACTTAAACTAAACTTTAAATAATATTATATATTTATAGTGTTTCTCTGGAAAGATGTTTAATTCTTAGCTCTTATAATAAGCTAGTTATATTTTACTGTGTAAAGACTCATTTGAAATTGATAGTTTTCTTTTTTATTCCTTTATTGTATTATTCTATATAAATGTGTGTATAATTAATATTTTTAAAATAATCAACAAATAATTATATCTTTCCATTCAAAATCTGTTTAGTTTGAATTCAAAATCTAATTCAAAATCTGTATAATCACGGATGTTTAATAATCAATTATTACAGTCTCTATATTATGTATATTAAAATATTCTATATTGTTATGTCTTTTATTGTTATTGTTTATTTTCTAATATGAAATTATTTTTTTTATTATACAAATAGTAGCTGTAATAAAACCAATAAATAAATGACAGTAAATCAATAAAATTAAAATACAGATTTAAATAAATGGTGAAAGGAGTACTAAAAATCATACTCAAGTAAAAGTACCATTACTTGTCTAAAAATGTAGTACAAGTAGAGTAAAAGTATCTGTTGTAAAAATAACTCAAAGCATGAGTAAAAAGCTCTTTCAAAAGTACTCAAGTGTAGTGAGTATTATGCCGTAAAAAGCTGATCCATTTACATGTCATTTGTGCATGTGTGTGTGTAAACGTAACATTCTGTAGTGCATTTAGTTATTGCCGAGCAGGAGCACGTCATAAGACAATAATATTCGGTTAGACTTAGGTTATGATGTCAGGTGACCAAAATTCAATGTCTAGCCAGTGTCTAAGTACAACATTATTTTGATGTCCAATAATGTCATCAAATGACGTTGATATTTGGTCAATTTTAGCTTGTATTGGAAAGTGACCAAAATTCACCGTTGAGCCAACATCTTAAACCAACGTTAGATTGACGGCAAATACTGACATTTATTTCTTAGTTATGGCAACCAAAATTCAATATCTGATGAATGTCATAGTGGTAACATCCACACAACGTCAAGCTGTAACATCATTAGATGTTGATATTTGGTTGGTTTTAGGTTTAGCCGGACGTTGAGTTCTGACGTCAACCTGATTTTCATTTGCAAACAAAATGTAGCGTCCCCATGACGTTAGGGTACAACATCAATCTGACGGCATGTTGACGTCTGGTGCCTGCTGGATGTTTAAGGCCATTTTTGGTCATCATAGAGTAAACATTTTGGACATCTTCTTGCACCCTTTTAATGCTTCCAAGCAGTTTCCTGCAGTCATAAATTGCCCATGTCTTAAGGTTGTTCATTATTATGAGAATTACCATCTATGTGTGATTTGATTAGACAGGAACCACAGGACTGATTTTTCTAATCCTCATAGACAAGAAAAAATAAAGTAGTGACTGCAAGTTGAAGGAAAGTAGTGGAGTAAAAGTACCAATACTGCACTAAAGATGTACTCAAGGGAAAGTAAAAGTACACATTGTTAAAACTAGTACAATTCCTGAGAAAAACTACTCGATTACAGTAGTTTGAGTATTTAATTAGTTACTTTACACCACTGATTACGATAACCTCCTGATTTCAAAGCAGAGAAAGCTAACACACACATTCATTTTCTTTTTATTCATTCTCTCTTTATAAATTTGTATTTTTTTATAAACCTCTGCCACACGTATAACGCAATAAAATGTTGTTTTCCTTGTATTTTGTTCTAGGCCTGGTGTCTTTGTGCACCCTCACTCTGCTGGCGTACGAGCGCTATAACGTGGTCTGCAAACCGATGGCAGGCTTCAAGCTGAACGGGTGGAGGAGCTGTCAGGGTCTGCTGTTGGTCTGGCTCTACTGTCTCCTCTGGGCCGTGGCTCCTCTGCTGGGCTGGAGTTCATACGGCCCAGAGGGCGTCCAGACATCCTGCTCTTTGGGCTGGGAGGAGAGATCCTGGAGGAACTACAGTTACCTGATCCTCTACACGCTCATGTGCTTCATCCTGCCCACCACCGTCATCATGTACTGTTATAGTAATGTGCTTCTGGCTATGAGGAAGGTAACGTTCATTACATATAATCACAGCATTTAAAATCTGAGAGTTATAACATTACAAATAAGGTCCTGAGGAAATATTGAGTATTACGGAATTAGTTTCTCACTTATTTAAAAGCTTTATTTTTTGACTGAATATTAAAATGGTAATTGCTGCCATTTATATTTGAATGATAAAATTGTATTAATTGATAAGTTCTGACTGTTTATACAAGATTTGCGAGTGATTGACTTAAAATTGTTCGCTTAATTGTATCTGTATTTCACAGATTTTGATTTATAAACTCAAAATTCAGAAAAAAACTTGAACCAATCTGACAAAAATCAATCTAAACTAAAACAAACCTAGCAAGAAGGTCATATGCTCAGTTTAGAATCACTTGACAACCATCAAATAATTTTACTTAAAGCCAACGAAGTTTCACAAGTAAACTCGAATTACCACAATAAAACTGAGATAAATCACTACACAGCATGAGAACACATGATTGCGTGGAGCACAAAAGGTACGCTGAGGCAGAGCGCACACCACACACTGGTTTGTCAGAGCTTTAAATCACACTGTGCATCCAGAGACTGGCATTGTCATAATGATCATTGACAGATAGAATAGGACAAGAAATAGAATAAAATAGAATAGAAT
>CAIGQQ010038113.1:238857-261255 GCA_903798035.1 Danio albolineatus
AGGATGAGAATAATAAATACACACACAAAAAAAACTAACATCGAACATAACATGCATGCGTTCACAAATGAGATTCTGGAGCACAATAAACTTTGTGTCTGGGAGTTTTTGTGGGAATAAACAAAAATACAGCACTGTATATGAGTCAAAATAGTTTTTGTTTTATTTAAATATCTGCCCCGCCCCTACTCAATATGCCACATCAGTTGGAATTACATCAACCTACTGAAATAAATGTTTCAGAGACTTCTGTTACAGGCGGACTTCCGTGAAATGGTCAGTCATTGTCTGATATGTGTTCGTCTAGTTTCGTGAATCTTCCCTGGAGGTCCTGTCCTGCGGTCGATACATTTCTCGTGAAACTGAAGGTCCGTTGATGGGATCATCAATGCAGAGGAGCCAAAGCAGAGTGAATCCAGTCTGATCAGAGGTCAGTCTATGTGATTTTGAAGGTCATGTTCAAACATTATGATAATTTACTGTGTATTAATTTACTGTGTTAAATGGGGTAGTTTGTATTACTGCTTAAAGGGAGAGTTCACCCAAAAATGAAAAGTTCCTCACCATTTCGTCACCTTGGAATTATAAGGTTCTATCTGCGTTCTGAATGATTTTGAGATATTGAGCCTCAAAGAGTTTACATTCCATAGCAAAGAGTACGTGTGTAACATTTGTTTTTTTAAACAAACATCTTAAAATGTAAACAACTTATAAAAAAACATCCCATAATGTAAATAAGTTGTCAATTAATAAGAATATGTCAATAACTCAACTTTGGCAAAAATGTCAGATGGAACCTTATGATTCTCAGGTGATGATTTACTCACAAGGGGTTCTGAATGTTTACGCATATCTTTCTTCTGTTGAACACGAAACAAGATTTTCTGAATAATGTTGGAAACCAGCAGCCACTAGTAGCCATAGTAGACACAATATAATTATCATGGAAGTAAACGATTTATTTCACCCAACATTCTACAAAATATCTTCTTTTATGTTCAACAGGAGAAAGAATCTTAAACATGTTTGGAACGATTGTTTTTAATTTTGGGTGAACTTTCACTTTAATAGGCCTAATTTATTGCTATTATAGTTTTTGGCTGGTATTATGATGCATTTCTGTGCTGTTCTTTTGAATTATTCTGATAAATGTTTAGATGAACAGTTTCAACATTAATATTGTTCCAAATGGTTGTGCTGATGGTGAATGTTATGACAGCTATATATTAGAGATTTTCAGAGTACTTGTGCATTGTGAAATTTTCATGCTCAGTTGTGAAATTGCTATATTTAGATCACGTTAATGACCAAACTTAGATAAACTATATATAAATTAATTTATATATATATTTAATTAAATCGATGATCACCATGACTTTGCTTATATAGAAATCAAATTTAATGTGTTTCAATTTCAAATAACCTTTGTGAAAATATAACAAAATACTTATTCTGATCTTTACTTATGAGAACATATAAACTCACTCAATTGCTTAAAATCTCGTGGTTTGAAGGATACTGACAAAGTGTAAAAATTTAAAATAAACATGAATTAATCAGATTTTAGGGCTTCATCTTTAAATAGCAGGTTGTTCATTTGCCATCAGATTCAATTATTCTCCAACAATATTGTCAATTTATAAACTGTTGTTACTTTGACTGATATTTTTTTGAGGATCAAAAACTTTATCATTAAAGGATATTCGTCATTAGTAATTTAACAGGGCATTTTCTTTTGTACAAAGATGATTTTAAAAAATATTTCTATTCTATCTGTATATGACAAAATGTTATTAAATAACCAGCCTGACCAGGTTAAAAAGGAGCTTAATCCCAGAAGACATCTTGCATGGAGAGTAAAACCTTTCCAAATTAATCTCCTCATAATAAGATTACTGATCTGATCAGCATGGCAACAAGATCATAAACTATATGATTAAAGATCTCTTAAAGATCAGTGTTTAATATAATGGTTTTGACCTAGAAAAAAAAAATTCTTTAAAAAAAAAAACCTTTTGGAAATAATGCATTTACAACAAATAAACAAAGACCAGAAATAATATACTGAAAGTCCCCCCTTGTGCAGTAATTGGCACTGTCCTGGTCTGCGAGATGACGTCTAGGAACCAGCAAATTGCCTAAAACAAACCCCATTCCCGGTGGCCTTGAGCCCTGCAGGGTGTTAATTGCAAAACGCAAACAAATGGAGAACCATGGTGATGATGAGGGTTAAAATAAAGAGCTTCATTACTACAAGCTCACAGAAAAGCAGACGACCAAAGCAAACGGTGGACGTTATTCACAGGAATTTAAAAAGAGATGGAATTATTCGATATTTGACTGGAAATGAGAGGCAATTCCACTGCTTTTTGGGAACAAGTGAAGAACAACACATGGCAAGAAACCGCACAAGCTGTATTTGTAGCTGTCAATTGTCTGGTTTTGCTGGTCGCTTTACATGTAGGAATTGTCGCAAACTTGTTCGTGGCCTGGGCCGTTTACCGCCAAAAGTCGCTCCAGACGTCCAACAATGCTCTCCTGGTGAATCTGGCTGTAATTGACATCTTTAGATGCTCTATCGACTGTCCGTTGCTGCTCAGTATTGCTGTGAGCTCTAGTGATGCGCACGATCTCGGATTGCTGTTTTGCAGCGCGCAAATTGCATCGTTTTCTCTTATCTGTTGCGTTCAGTTGTTAACATTAGCATGTATTAGTGCCGAGCGATATCAAGCTATTGCGAATCCATTTAAAACCGCCGAAAGCCGAAAACGGATAACGGTGTGGATTCCCTTAACCTGGCTGGTGCCGATCTCCATATCGGTCGTTTGCGTGATTTTTGCGAAAGACTCGCCGGTGTATGTACGATGCAGAGGTTTGAGGATGGAAACGTTGGATTCTTATGATACGTTTGGATTTTATATCTTGATTCCAGTCTGGTGTGTTTGCTTGACGGTCATCATTGGATTTTACGGGCGTATTTTTCTTTTGGTAAAAGCGCATGAACGGAAAATATTCGACAAGGGTTCGTTGCCCCCCCCGGATAAGAAGAAAGAGGATAAAAAGCAGAAAAAGAAGGAAATAAATGCTATTTTCAAAAGTGATAATGAAACCCTGCAGATGGAAGCCAAAGAAAAAGCGTCATGTGGAGATTTGAAGCCAGTGTCTGAGGAACTTCCCAAAACAACCGTGACTGACTCTTTAGAGGCAAACACAGCTAAGACACTTGAAAGTGACGAACTCAACTATGAAGAACCACTGATTTTAGAAGGTATGGTTGAGCCAAACAACCATCAAAATACTTCTAAAGAAAGTTCTCCAACATTTAATGACAACGTTAGTGTGGTTGAGGAAACCTCTCACCAAAATGATGAAGACTCTGAAGGATCTGTAGGTGATGTGGAGCCAAACGACCATCAGAAAGTTGCTCCAGAAAGTTCTCAATCATCAGAAGGTGGTAAAGAACAATTAAAAAATCATCAAGAGAGTACTTCTCCAACAAATTTTGAGTCAAATGCTCTGGAAGATACTACTTCATTCCCTAATGTTGGAAAAGTTTCTGAAGAAAGCGCTAAAGAACAATTAAAAAGATGCCAAGATACTACTTCTCCAGTAACCAATGAAGAAAATGGTACTTTTGAGTCCAGAATTCCACAAGCTTTTACTTCAAAAACATCTCCAACATTAGGAAATGAAGAAAACGGTGAAGAACGATTAGAAAACTATCAAGAAGATAAAGAAGATGGTACTTTTGAGTCAAACATACTGCAAGATGTTACTTCAGAAACATCTCCAACGTCACACAAAGGAATCGGTGAAGAACAATCAAAAGCCCAGCGAGATACAACCTCAGAAATGTGTCCAACATCCGGAACTAGAGAAGATGGTGCTGAAACGTCTCCAGGACCATCAGGAGAAGCTCCACAAAAGGCGGAAGAGGAGGAGGAGATGGCTGGAGCCGTCTGTATAATGCCTTCTCTGGCTCAAAGAGAACGAGGAAACGCCAAGAAAGAGAGCAAACTGGCCAAGCGCTCAGGATACATCATCTTCACCTTCCTCGTCTTCTGGATCCCACTGATCACCACAGTGGTTCTGAATCACTTCTATTACCGGAATGGTCGTCTAACAGTGAGTCTTTTGGGACAATAAACACTATTGAATTGAATTGAATTTAGAAAACTGATTTTAGCTGCGTCCCAAATGACACACTATACACTATGCACTTATGCACTATGTACTTATGCACTTACACACTCAACAGTATAGTATATGTATGTAGTGTTGTCCCAAATGGAACACTAATGCCTTTTTTACTAAGCGGAAGTTCAAACCGTTTCCCTGATGACGTTTGACGGTTGCCAAATTAGAGAAATAAATGACCAAAATACCTAATAATACCTGGCATGAGTATAACTGCATTCACCCTCGAGAGGCGCTATAATCACTCTTGTAGGAGAAATTTGCTTTCACAGTCCAAAATAAATAAAGTTATCCAACATGTGCGCAGGCGCCACGGTGGCGTAGTGAGTAGCACGTTCGCCTCACAGTAAGAAGGTCGCTGGTTCGATCCCCAGCTGGGTCAGTTGGCATTTCTGTGTGGAGTTTGCATGTTCTCCCCGTGGTTGCGTGGGTTTCCTCCGGGTGCTCCCCCACAAGTCCAAAGACATGTGGTATAGGTGAATTGGGTAGGCTAAATTGTCCGTATTGTATGAGTGTGAATTTGTGTGTATGGATGTTTCCTAGAGATGGGAAGGGCATCCGCTGCGTAAAAAAATATGCTGGATAAGTTGGCGGTTGATTCCGCTGTGGCGACCCCGGATTAATAAAGGGACTAAACCGACAAGAAAATCAATGAATGAATGAACATGTGCGCACGATAGCACCGCCTCTTCCGTTACGTGCACGAAGCTCCGGTCGTTGAGTGCGTGAAGTGTCCATTATTACACACTTCATATTACCGGTGGAATGAGTGCATCATCCGGGTAATTAAAGTGCACTTATTATTGTTAGAGTTTTCAGTGTGAACGCACTTATTACACTATTTATAAAATGGCGTAGAAAAGTGCACAAGTATGCGATTTGGGACGCAGCTAGTTAAATAAGGAATAAATGAAGAACTATTCAATGTTTTGGTATTAGCCACATACACTGTAATGTTTGTACATAAAACTTGCGATTAAAATATAAAATATAAAATGGGTCAATAATATTAAATATAAACAGCTCCAACAAAAGATAAACAAATGTATAATGATGTTAAGAATACTAAATCTAAAACTGGTTATTACATTTTAAATAAACATCCACCAACCGAAGGTAAACAAATGTTGAATGGTCTGCCTTTACATATTAGGTCATGCTCTTCTCTAGGTGTTTTTAAGTCTCATGTAAAAAATCACCTTCTGTCTCTTGCTTTTTGATTGCAATTAATTAGAGGAGATTTTGATCTGTTTTACATATTTTGCTTATATATAAATAACGAATGTATATTAATGATAATAATAATAGTAATAATGATAATGAATTAAGTTATGGAAGATATATTTAGTCTTTTTGATATTTTCTCTTGCTTATAAATAACATGTATCTTGTTTTTTTAGGATTAATTATGAACATTCTAATAGTATGTAAAATAAATAATATTAGTACATAGATAAATAATGGTAATAATAATAATAATAATAATAAGTCAATTTTAAGCATAAACAATAGATTACCATAAAATATGGATTTAACTAAATTTAACTATATATCTATACACACACACACACACACACACACACAGTTGAAGTCAGAATTATTAGCCCCCTTTTGATTTTTTTTCTTTCCTTTTTTAAATATTTCCCAAATGATGTTTAACAGAGCAAGGAAATGTTCACAGTGTGTCTGATAATATTTTTTTCATCTGGAGAAAATCTTATTTGTTTTATTTTGGCTAGAATAAAAAGCACTTTTTCATTTTCTTAAAACCATTTTAAGGTCAAAATGATTAGCCCCTTTAATCTATTTTTATTTTCAATAGTCGACAGAACAAACCAACGTTATACAATAACTTGCCTAATTACCCTAACCTGCCTAGTTAACCTAATTAACCTAGTTAAACCTTTAAATGTCACTTTAAGCTGTATAGAAGTGTCTTGAAAAATATCTTGTAAAATATTATTTACTGTCATCATGGCAAAGATAAAATAAATCAGTGATTAGAAATGAGTTATTAAAACTATTATGTTTAGAAACGTGTAGAAAAAATATTTTCTCCGTTGAACAGAAATAGGGGAAAACAATAAACAGGGGGGCTTAATAATTGAGGGGGGCTAATAATTCTGACTTCAACTGTATTTCTTTTTTCTCTTTTTTTCAAGCTTAAATCTCCATAGTTTATAGCATGAAAAACTAAAATAAAACGATGAAAGTCTTTTCTAAATATCTCTGCTAATATTGTAATCATTTTATACTACCAGCTTTAAGGCATATCATCCAGTATATTAAGTTACTGTGGTATTTTAATGTCTCTACTGTGTTTCAGAGGGAGGTTTTTCGGGAGCTGGAGATTTTAACCGTGTCTTTGGTCTGCTTGACATCCATCACTAACCCCATCATCTACGCTGCGGTCAATCCTCAGTTCCGCACAGAATTTCACAATCTGAAGACTAAATGGAAAACCTTTTTCATGCGTTCATAGAGGTTATGCACTGTTGACACATACTGCTGGGATCTGTACAGTTTATATCCCTCAATGCCAAACTGAAGCGCTTAATATTAATATACAAGCGGAAATATTTATGATTAATGTGCAAAAATCAAACGTGAAATACAGCGTATAGGATTATGTACAACATGAAACAGAATCTAAACACTTTGTATTTATTTTTTAAAAAGTTATATTTATTGTCTTTTGTCTATCCAAACAAAATGGATACAAATTTTAGTCACACATTAAAAATAGTAGAAAATATCCTCAGATATGTTTATAGACACAGAGTCATGTTTTAATATGGAGAACTTACAATAGATCAGTGCAGCAGATCAAAAAACAAAACAAAAAAAAACTTTTGACCGTAAAATTGTTCACTGTGCAAAATATTTAAAATAAACGCATTTACAGTATGCTGTGACCTAATCTTTATGTTGTCGAACAACAGAGACTGAGAAACACATTAACTAAAATGGATCCCTTATACAAAATAGTTTGTTTAATAATAAAATATCTATTCCAGATGGTTTTACTAAACCTAAATACCAGTTAGTGTGCATTATATGTCTTTTTTTTTAATAAAATCTGATATCATACACAATTTATTATTGTGTTTATAGCCCAATCTATACTTGTTTTTTACACATAGGGTACATTGAGGTAAGAGTACAGTAAATTTAGTCAGAGCAGTGTTCATGTACTGTATGCATGCTTAGGTCTGATATTCCTAAAATTTATTTTTTTAAGTTTGTTAATTCCTTACAAATATGGAAGGCCATTGGAGCCAAAAAATCTCTCAATTCGTACACAACAAAAATGTTATAATGTCAACACAGTCTGACTATGTTGAGGAGTCGGCTACTATTTGGTAACGAAGTAAAATTCTCTTTAAAAATTTATATAATCTTTGCACATGTGTGTGCCAGTAAACTATTAAAATATCCTTCAATGATATGCATGACATTTGTAAACATACATCCCAACGTACCATCAAATATTCAAAGATAATCTCATATATAAAATAGAAGAATATAGTCTCAAGTACAGCAATTTCATTGGCTTTTGCGCTCGTTGATTTGTTGGCATAGTAAGGCCAATTTTGGCCCATATGGCCTTCCATACACAAATGTACGAACTGCTCACATTTATTTATTTATTTTTACTGTAAATAATTATCCTCAAAGTGCCAGTGCTCAACCAGACTGTTGTTTTACATAAGGAAATGAAATATAGGTGTACTTTTTATTTTTTTTCCCCATCAGGAATAGTTACGTGGAAATCGTTACTGCTCATATGGCCGTGGCTCGTACCGATAAAGATCCTGTATGTGTAACAAACATTTATTCTTAAACGGAATATCATGCGATTTGCTTCGGAATTCACAGAGTCATAAAATTGTTATATATCACTGCGTTCAAATGACTGTTACATAAGCTCACTCATGACCTCTGTGTGGACATACAATCTTCCAACTAACAGAATTTGTACACCTGCTTTTAGGGAATTAAAAGATGATGAAATGCTGTTTTAAATGAGTTCAAAGGAGCTGATCACTCATCATATCTGATGTGTTCACCACATTGTCAAATACAGAATACTTTAAAAGGCTGTGTGCTTGACTGTAAAGTGCTTCTTGTTGAATTAAACCGCAAAGAATATTAATGATGTACCAAAAGATTCTTTTTTTTTTCTTTAAGGGTGTGATCGTAAGACTTATGAAACCTTTATAATTATGACATTACACGTCATGAATATTAATGAGATTGAGATTTTATTCATGCTTATGACAACTGTTATTAAGTGGGACATTACCAGCCAATATATAACGTGTTATAAATCAGTCAAAAGCATGATTTTCATGAGGCCATTAATATTGTGTCATGAATATTTTTCTGATCACTTTTTTCCATTGGAACAAACTGTATTAGTCATTAAAAGTGTCATTACTGTCATTAATTAGTGGTATTAATTTTTGAGAGTATCATTAATATTAAGTTAAATGCAGAGGTAGATTTATTTATTTATTTTAGGTGTTTATGTGTATTGTATATGTTTTTTAATTAACTAATACATTTTTTTCTTCTGACTTGTTTTTGGCTCTCCTTTGTTTTCTTCGTTTTTTTTGTTTAACTATTTATATTTTGGCCAGGGGTGAGTGGGGTGGGGTGGGGTATTAATAGAAAATGCAGTTGGTTGCTATCGGTGTCTATAACAATGTATGCTGTACAAGCTGTAAGTATTTCCAACTGTTCAATAAAAATTTGATCACAGAAAAAAAAAAAAAAAGAGTATCATTAATAATAATGACATTTTAATGACAAATTCAGCTTATACCACTGGCTTCAAGTTCATGTTTATGACAGATTTATGACAAGTTTTGTTGTCTTGGTAGTGTCAAGTTGTCATTACAAAGACAAAAACAGCTTGTGTATTTGTTTATGTCAGGTAATCATAACAAATAATGTCATCTTTGCATTTAAAATCTCATAACGAGCGAATGACATTTAGTGACAGTTATATACGCGTACGTAAAATCTCATTACCATCATGATTATAAAGGTTTCATGACAGTCTTATGAACACCCCTTCAAGTAAAGTGTTACAGATTACATTTTCAGAACTGAAAAACACAGTGTAAGACTAAAGTAACTTTGAAACCGTAAACGGTTTTATAATGTAAATCACCCACTGAGTATAGCAATCTGTGATGGCTTTCCTTCTCAACAACCAGCAGGAGATGGAGCGAAAAAATACAGCGCAAGCAGGATCAGATACACCACCACCAGAGCAGTACCTGTTCATACAAACACAAAGCAAAAAGAAACAAGAAAGTCATACTTAGAGGTCTGTGTGAAAAGAATGATTTAAACACACAAGTAGCTTACAAACTCGTAAAGCCTTTTTGTAATGTTGATTTTTTTTCTTTTAACAACTTTGTGCTTGCAAGAAGTCCTGAAAAAATATAATTTATACAGTAATTACATGTACTAACATTCAAATGTTTGGGGTTGCTAAGATTTTTGAGATCGTCAAGTCGATTAGGCTGTATTTATTTAAACGCATATACAGTCTGAAATATTATTACAGATTTTAAATGTGGTCACACTTTACAATAAGGTTCATTAGTTAATGTTAATTAATGCATTTACTAACATGAACAAACAATCAACAATACATTTACTACAGTATTTGTTCATGTTAGTTAACGTTAGTTAATGAACATACAGTTGTTCATTGTTAGTTCATGTTAACTCACGGTGCATTAACTAATTAACTATGATTAATAAATGCTGTACAAGTGTTGATCATGATTAGTTCATGTTAGTAAATGCATTAACTAATGAACCTTATTGTAAAGTGTTACCTAAAATGTTTATTATTTATTTAAATGTATTGTTAAGTTTTATTATTTAGTGTTTTAAATTTAAGCATTACTACTTCAGTTTTCAGTGTCACATGATGTATCAGAAAGCATTCAAATATGCAGATTCAGTGCCTAAGAAATATTGTTATTATTAGCTGTGTTGAGTTATCCTGCTTGATTAGAGTGTAAACTAATCCATATTTTTAATGATTTTTTATGTACAAAAAATACACATTTATATTCATAACATTCATTTTCATTTTGGCAAACTTACAAAATCTTTAATGTATTTATTTTAATTAAATGTGTATTTGCTTCATTAAATTATCAATTTCTTAAAAAAAAAAGAAAAACTCTCCCAAGTGTTTAAATGTTAGTGTCATTGAGTAGGAGTCTGTAACTTTTTCCCCATTTCAGTGAATGTTTTAAGTCTTGTTAGGATTACTCACCCCTTTACAGAATATTCAGCATTTACCTTGGAAGTAATCGCACTTTCCATCCATAAAGATGTAATTGACGAGGATGACACTGAAGATGCTGGCCCAGAGGTGCAGGTCGCTGAAGACGAGCACAAATCCAACATCCTATCACAGAAAGATTATCAAAAAAATGCTGACGATGAAATCAGTGAATCAGTTTGAAAATTGTGTATGCAAACAGCATTAACGCCACTCACGTAGAAGACGTTGAATAAAACCAGGACGGGGATCTGAATCATGCAAACCTGCACCGCAATGCAGCTTCCAACCTCTAAACTGTGGAAAAACAACACAAACATTTATTTTTGGAGGAAACAATTTGATTAAATAAATCTGATGCAATTGTGAGCCAACATGTTACTCATTTAACACAAAAATCTTATTCTAAAAGCACTGAGTGTGTGACGAAAATCATGCATCATTAGTCTACAAAACCTTTACGAATCCTTTGTTTTGAATCAGCGTTTCAGAGTATGTACCAAATTGGCCACATGAGAATCACAGGATTTCAGCAAACAGGGCTTTATGTCATAACTGTTTCGAAATGTTATGAAAATTCAATGGTTCTCCACTGGTGTATTGCGAGTTCATTCAGATCACCCCCCCAGAGGTGAATCATCGAACGGGTTTCATAGTTTATATAGTCATTAATATACATGACATGAATGATATGATTTATAGGGCTGTTTTCCCCAAATGTAAGCATGATCACAAGTATAGAACTGGTTTTATACAATAGCTAACAAACAAGTTTACATTGAGTGAGCTACATCTCACAGCAACACTGAAATGTTTCATCCCTGACTGAATTTGTTTTGAATGAACTAACTGAGCCAATAATTCAGTAAATTGTTTATAAATACAGTGGCTACATCTGAAATCGTACACTCCATTTAGCAGATACAATGCAGGGAAATGTTTCTGGTATGAAGTGTTGTAAAAATGAAATCAGGATGTACTTCTTCTCATAACTGTTTTTTGCTTACTATACAGCAGGGGTAACCAAACTTGTTCCTGGAGGTCCGGTGTCTCGCAGATCTTAGCTCCAACCCTAATCAAACACACCTGAACAAGCTAATCAAGCTCTCACTGGGTATACTTGAAACATCCAGGCAGGTGTTTTGAGACAAATTGGAGCTAAACCCTGCAGGGACACCGGACCTCCAGGACCGAGATTGGTGATCCCTGCTATATAGTATAAACACTTTCGATTTCATTTGTTTCATTTCATAAATGAATCTGCCATTTTGAACAAATTGCTTGAATTTAATGATTGAATGAATCATTCAGGGTTTCTACTGGCAGTTTTAGTGTTGCATTGATTTATTCATGATCTAGCCAAGGTACCAGCACAAAAGCTACTCTCGGGAAAATAATATACAATTATCTTTATTATAAAACCTTTTAAATTATTATTATTATTTTTTTTTCATTTCACACACTCAAAACTGACCTCAAACTGATTTTATTCTGAAGAGCAAACTGGACACCGTTGACGATTTCTGGGATTTCAGGGACCATGGCCAGAAGAGTCACACCTATGAAATACTGAGAGGAAGAACTGAGTCAGACCATATTTACTGCCGTTTGCTGTATGATGTACTGCAGTATCTACCTGAGAAACAGACGAGTTGTTGAGGATGGGCTGAATGTGTTCGGTGGTCAGATCGGCACATGCAGACATCAGGACTGTGGCAAAGATAAGAATAAGCAAAGCTCTCCATCGGGACCAGTGCACTGATGCTCCAAGATGACTTGCTTTGAACACAAAAGACACACACACACATCAGGCCTCATTCTTTAAACATTCGTAAATATAAAAGTAGCGTTGTAACTATTACCAGTTTTAAAGAAAACCATGGTAAGTATTGATGTTAGCATTACGATTTAAAATATTCGCTAGCATTAATATTGTCATTTATTATCACAATTTCGAAAATTCATAGTAAATGCTGTAACAATGAGCTAAACATTAAAAACACTGCAATGTAAGTGCATGTTTGCATAGAGAGTTAATAAATACATATTTATACAGTGGGTAAAGTACTGAACATGTCACCATTTTTCTCGGAAAACATATTCTAAAAGTGCTATGGACTCGAACATTTCACCAGATTCTAGTAAAACCCAAAGTAATCAATACATACAAAGAAACTAAAACTAATTAGTTGAGAAATTAAGCAAATTATGCAACTACAGTGGATTTGAGCAAGACAATGATCGCAAATACTGACAAGGTACTCTTTTTATTTTAAAATTATATATAATAAAGCTGTTAGAATAGCCCAGCCAATCGCCGTAGTTTAATCCAATAGAAAATAAGAACTAAAGATCATAGATGAAACCTACTGAACTGTCAAAAGACTATATAATTCAAGGTTCTCTTATTTTTTACTCAAATTTGCAGTCAATTTCCATCCAGCTGTCAGGTACAAAAAAGACAGTCCAGACAGAACTTCTAAAGTATTTTAATTCCAGTGAATCCAAATTCAAAAATCAGTTCGCCAAAAAAGAACACAGAGTACATGTCTTTCATACTAACTAACATTTACATTATGTGCAATTATTTTATTTTTTTTTATTGTTCTTATATGAATTTGATTAGAATCTTTACATTTTTGAGAGTACTATTCCTTTATCTACATGGAAATCTAGAATGTTTCGGCCCCTTATCTGAATTTGTATTAGTCGTTTTATCAGAAGGTTTAGCAAACTCACCCATTCCATCCCCAATGTGAATGTCGTAGATGTGTGAATGTGTTTTAAGAGTAAAGATGAGGCCGATGATGTAGGAGACAGGCAGCAGAAAGGAAACTGTATACACTAGAGGCCTGGGAAAATAAAGACACGCCAATGACCTCTACAAAAAAAGGCATAATCTGCATGTTTATATACTGTGCATGTTATATATAACTTACTCAATGTGACTGTGAAACAGACTGTAGCTGTTTTCACTCTAGTGGGGTACAAAGGGAAAAACGACAACACAATTGTGCATAAAATTGCAGAAAAAGTTTAATCTAATGAATTATTACAGGACAGATGGTCGAAATCTCACCAGGTCGTAATGGCAGTTTTTGCACACAAAGGAGCCGCTGCTGTTAGTTCCTGTAGAGTTTGTACAGTCCTCACACACCAGATTCCCATAGGCTTTAGAGAAGAGCGTAGGGGCAAACACTCCTAGAGTAGGAGATCAATAAAGCTAAAAAATGTAATTCACACATAATGCATATTTATAAAAACAGATGAACTGCAAACAGCAATTCACAAAGTTATTCACAACAAGATACAAATTTCAAACGCACAACTACATTTTCTAATGTAATTTGTGTAAATGCATTTGCTATTTTGTGAAGATGTATTAGGTCATGATTTCGATCTGAATTTTTGTTAAATATAAGCTTTAGCAGATAAATAAATATTTTATAAAGTTAAAGGCATAGTTTGCCCCAAATTGAATGTTCCCTCAACATTACTCACACTTAGGTGGTTCTAAACATTTATGACTTTCTTTCTTCTGTTGGGCACAAAAGATATTCTAAAGAATGTTTTCTTCCAACATTCTTCAGAATATCTTCACTTGAGTTTAACAGAAGAAAGAATTACACTGTTACAATCCTATAATTCTCTTGCCTCATTTGTATCTCTGCTTTGCCTAAAACGCATCTGATTTGCCACTTCCACCTGATTGCTAGTTCCTGATTGGCTTACAGTGTTTTAAAAGCCATGACACAACTTTCTTGGTGGCCATCTTGTTTTGGGTCACTTGCTTTGTGTTTGTTGAAATGGTTGTATGTTGTTTGGTGCAGAGTTTTTGAATGTTAAGTTGTGACTACAGATTTGTTTTTGGTGTGATTAGAGATTTGTGAGTACTTTTTGTTTTGTGTTTGCTTTGTTTATGAAACTTTGTTCTACTGGCTTGTTAGACCTTTTTTCCCACTGACATTGATTTTTGGATTGTCCCTTAAACATGGTCGCCTGTTTGTAAATAGTGTATATATTATTGGCATAGTAAGGAGTTTGACGCCATTTTATTTGTAAACCTTTTGACCTCTGTTTTTGTGTTAGGTAGTCAGGGTAGTGAATTGTATTTTCTTTTCTTTCATTTTGATCAGGAAAGTTAGAGATTTCAAATAAAGGAATTTTTGTTTGTTATTTTGACCTTGTCAGCTCCTGAATTCAACCCCAATAAATCTTTAATTTCATTTTCTTTTTCTTGTCTTTCATGTTGTAAACCATCCCTAGACGGTGCGTAACAACACATTCAAACAGATTTGGAACAACTGGAGGATGAGTAAATGATGATTTTTTTTTTTTTTTTGTGAATTATCTCTTTTAAAGTGTTTAATGCATTTAGATTGAAAAAAAGACCACTAAAAAGGCCAATCAAATCACTGACTCTGACATTCATCATTAATATAATGCATAATATCCACCAGCAGCATTTGATTAGTCACGTTATTTTAAAAACAGAGCTCTTGGGCAGGTCAACCAGTTTTTGATGCAACAGGCACAGAGCATCTCATCTCATCACAGCACATGAGACCGCTAAATATAAAAAAGGGGATAATATGTTTATTTATTTAGAGATTAGTGAGATTAGAGGTTAGAAATATTAACGACCTTTCAAATAAGGTAAAAACAGAGTGTTTCATTCTAGGCCTAGCTCTTAGGGTTCTAAATATACACGTAGAAAGCATTTATGGATATTTTTCCACTTATCTAACCCTTGATATCTTCTACCTCTATCAATGCATTCTACGACACTTTTAAAACAGGCATAATCGAGGCAGTTGAATTAAAAACAGCACAATAATGAGCACCTCATGACAGCGCATGACGTCTTACCCCCTATTGATATGAAGAGCAGAGACGAACTGACTCCCGCCGAGCGGCTGTTGAACCTCTGCTCCTGGTGTTTCAGACCACCAATTATCATACAGATCCCCTGAGAGAGACAGACAAATATTATAACCCTCTACAGCACTCTTTGAAGATTTAAGATCCTCGTTGGGCATTGAATCACATACGGGTATGAAGAGGATGCAGCCCAGCAGGGTTCCAGTAAGAGCTGCCTTCACGATCTCCTGCAGACACTTGTTTCCCTGATGATGACCTCTGAGCAGCGCCGTGATGTAAAATGTCAATTCTGTGATGGAGCCGAATGTTGCGTTCACCACGGCCCCAACGGCAAAGTTACTCTGAGCAGAAATGCTGACAAGAGATGTATACACTTGCTATTAAGATGTGTTCCACTAGGGGACAATGTTAAACACTGGTGTAAACTTTGTTCAAAAAGTTTTGAATGATATGAAACACATATTTATATGTTAGATTGCTTTCATAGTGCAAATCCGATGTGGTTGAATGCATTCAAATAGCTACAAAAGTGCATCTACAGTACATTTCATCTACAAGTAGTGGACAGTCACTAAGTATTTTTTAAATCAATTAATATATTTTAGGAAAATGTAACTTTTACTTCACAACATTCCAAAACAAAACACTCTTTTCCTCAATTACATTTCATCAGTGGTCTCTCCGAGTTAAATGATACAGTCAGAGAGTCTGTAGTTAAAGATTTACTGATTTAACTGATCCAAACAGAGTAAACGACTCAGTGATTCAAGTGATCTAGTCAGAGCTAGTCTCCAATTAATGACTTACT
This sequence comes from Danio albolineatus, assembly GCA_903798035.1. Classification (NCBI taxonomy): domain Eukaryota; kingdom Metazoa; phylum Chordata; class Actinopteri; order Cypriniformes; family Danionidae; genus Danio; species Danio albolineatus. The sequence goes on from CAIGQQ010038113.1 coordinate 255,060, forward strand.
GATTTAAATGATCTAGTCACGTTTACATGGACATCAGTAATCAAATTATTTGCCTTAATCTAATTAAGACAATAATAAGATTTAAGGCTTTTACATGAGTTGCTTTTTGAATGTTCCTTTCAAGATCAAGTGTTACATGTTATAGCACATAATTCCATTAACGTCATTGCATCACCGCGCTGTCCACATTTCCTACGGAGTTTTATGTAATTTCGGGTGTTTCATTTTTAATTTGCTGACTTTAACTGCAGTTTGGCACTTTCACTTTTTATTTGCAAGCATTTCATGCATGTCCCCATGACAAAAGAGATATTGGATGCAACTAAGAACTGCTGGAAGACTGTTGTTTTAATGGAAGTTCATACCGCATGCTAAATGGAAAAAAAAAACCTCTGCATTTCGCCATGCAGGTATCTGTGGTCTTCACCGACTCGGTAGGTGCAATAAGTGTCAAACAGCCGTGTGTGTGTGGGGAGGGAGACTATCCTGTCGCAAAAGGCTGTGAAAAGTCCTACATGATGGTAATAGTTCGATTAAGGTGTTTACATGTCTGTACTGCACGTCAATATTGCGACTAAAATCGCCATACTCCACACGTCCTAATTCAATTTGACTTTAGTTTAATTATGATTTAATGAATTAAAAATCGCTGTTTACATGGTAGGCTCTTAATTAGAGTCTTAATCTCATTAAAATTGAATTATTGGTGTCCATGTAAATGTACTCATTGATTCAAATGATCCAGTCAGAGCGAGTGTACTTTCAATGACTCACTGATTTTAATTATCAAATCAGAGCGAGTTTCTAATTAATGATTTACTGATTCAAGTGATCAGATCAGAGCAAGTCTGCAGTTAACAACTGACTGATTCAATTGATCCCCTCAGAGTGAGTCTCCAGTTAACAACTCACTGATTCATATGATCTAGTTAGAGTGAGTCTCCAGTTAACAACTTACTGATTTAAATGATCTGATCAGAGCGAGCCTTCAGTTAAAGACTCACTGATTGAAATTATCTAGCCTCAGCGAGTGTCCATTTAACAACTCACCGATTTAAATTATCCAGTTAGTCTTTAGTTAACTCCTCAGTGATTCAAGTGATCCAGTCAGAGTGAAAGTCCAGTTAATAATGACTCACTGATTCAAGTGAACCAGTCAGAGCAAGTCTCTAGTTAACGATTCAATGATTCAAGTGATCCAGTCAGAGTGAGTCTCTAATTAAAGACTGACTGATTCAAATGATTCAGTTAGAGTAAGTCTCCAGTCAACGACTCACTGATTCAAATGATCTAGTCAGAGCGAATCTCCAGTTAACGACATACTGATTCAAATGATCTGATCAGAGCAAGTCTGCAGTTAATAATTCATTCAAGTGATCCCCTCAGAGTTAGTCTCCAGCAAACGACTCACTGATTCAATTGATCCAGTCAGAGTGAGTCCTCAGTTAATGACTCACTGATAAAAATAATCTGATCTGAAAGAGTCTCCAGTTAACAAAAATGATCCAATCAAAGGAATCCCAGTTAATGATTAGGTATTTTACTCAGTTGCTTGATTTGTGTACTTTGTCCACAACAGATTGAACATATGATAAGGGATGTTTTGTAAAAAAAGTGCAGCTAGAAAAAAACAAAGTATTTCAACAAAACATCACTGTATTAGTTGCCATAAACACATTTTTTTCATTTGCTTGTCTGCTTGCTCCTTCTATGTGAAGCTGCTTTGGCACAATCTACATTGAAATGAATTGAATTGAATTGAATTGAATTGAATTGAATTGAATTGAATTGAATTGAATTGAATTGAATTGAATTGAATTGAATTGAATTGTCCGTAAGCCTAACAATATCTTTTTAACAAAACTCCTGCATTGCACCATGTGCTTCAACAAAAATGATGTAAAGTCTGACAAGATTGTAGGGAAGGTGTTTGTTGCTGATTCCAAGTGGAAATTGTGATACTTCTTGGTTGATGCTTGTGATCACTAAAAATGCTGCATTCATTTTGTGTCTCACAGGTATTTGTTTGCTCACACCAGTCTCACAGGTATCTGCTCACCTTGCAATGCCCATGCCAATGTAATAGGAGAGTGGAATGATGGAACTGACTGCTGTTGCAAACTTGACTTCAGAGCTGAAAAACTGGTTTGTTTGGTCCACATAACCAATTACTAGTGACACTATAACTAAAGGTAAGAGATCTAGAGTAACTTCATGTAAGGAAAACAACAAAAAGCGCGAATCACAATTCTAATAATTAACATTAAAATAAAGCAGCATTCTGATTTGGATAAATTGCCCGATTTGGTTACTTGATCTAATCACAAACATTTCAGTTAAAGGCACAATATGTGCTTTTCGCCACTAGAGGGAGCATATTCACAACAAACAAAGCCATGGTAAGATGACAGCATGACTGAATGTGGAATTATGGGAGTTGTTGTTCTCATTACATCCCATGGGATTCGTGCAAAAATCATGTTCATACATGGGTTAAAGTATTCAAAACTTATCGTGGTAGTACGAAGTGGTTTTTGCCTTTTGAATGAAAAAATCATAGTTATTTTGCCTTTAACAGTGGTAACCATCTACTGTAAGGTTCTATTATATTGATCAAAACTGACAGATATCCGTTTCAAAGACGTGGTTCTTTTTGAACCTTTTATTTTTAAGATATTTATAGTTTCCTCAAACACAAAGCAGCAAAATGTTGATTTTTTTAGACACAAAAAATTATAGGATTTTCTTAAAAGAACAATGTCATCCTGTTAGAATGATTTCTGAAGCATCGCTGAAAATGGAAAAACTCACAGTATCACAGTAAAACTAAAAACTTAGCTTTCCAATCCAGAAATCAATTACATTGTATAATATAATATTTAATAGAGAAGAAAATACTTATTGTAATAATCTGTCACAGTACTTGAACATGCAGCATTGGTCAGAAATATGTTATCCTCTCAAAAACACTGACTTTAAACTTTACCATATAACTTTAAATGTTAGCGTAGATATTATTTGCAGCAAGTACTACAAATGTGAACTCACAACATATGTCTGAATGTCAGTTTTATAGACTGACAGGTTTAAACTTCAGCATTTGTAGTTTTGATGTTAAGGATACTGACAGCAAAAACGTTGATCCCGTCCACTGTGTATTTATAATAGTAGAGGTTCACTGCACTGTAGCAGCACAGAATGACTCGGCCTTCTTGATCTTGAGCCTAAAAATAAATGATTTGAAAGGCATTAAAATTTGCTAATATGATAATAATGTCTTGAACACACTCAGAAACAATTGCTGAGGCTGTGGATTAAAAACAATAATATTGAAAAGAATGTTTAGTTTCTCAATTTAGTTTTGTTTAGCAAACATCTTGCTTTATATGACCTCAATGTATCATCAGGAGCATCAAGTATTAATTTTGTGTTGCATGTTAATGTGTTTGTAAGTTTTTCTTTGACTCTCAATTAACAACCAGTTTTCATTTTTGGGAGAACTTGAACTGACAAACAGGAAAAGCTCAGTGTGTTTTGTAGTAACAGTGTGCTTTTCTAACCTCAGGCTTTTGGCTGATGTGGATGTGTTCGGGGGGCATGAGCAAGATGGTGCGTAAGGTTTTGGTGCTCATTTTGGCTACAGGGATGGTGAAAACCAGCAGCCATGAGATTAGAAACATCAGTGAATGTGTGACGGCCAGGAGAGGAAAACCCACCAACAGCCAGGCATATGTGCTCAAACGACACTGAAATCAAAGGAGACGCACAATCAGAGAAAATCACAATCGATAGTCATTACAGTAGAAGAAAATTACAGAATAGGTCAGTGAAATTAAAATGCTGAAGGTATATGAAGTGTAAATATTACTGCTGATTACAGGCCGAGGATATATTCCTGCAGGATTAATCAAAGGTTATATTATATAACATAAATATATAACATACAAGTAAATACAGTATATAACCAGATTTTGGGTGAATGTTTTTTAATATATACACTTAAGCCTGAAATTATTCATACATCAGGGGTATAATTTGGGCTTGACTGTATATGTAGTAATTACATTATCTACACCAGGGGTGTCAAACTCCTCCTGGAGGGCCGCAGCTCTGCACAGTTTAGTTCTAACCCTTCTTTAACAGTTACCTGTAGGTTTCAAACAAGCCTGAAAGACTCAATTAGTTTGATCAGGTGTGTTTAACCCTTGTGCACTGTTCAAATTTACTACCCTTTTGTCATGTTAGGGATGAAAACATCCATTAAATTAAACTGCTGTAAAAATGCATCAGATAAATTTTTTTTTTCTGTTAATTAACCTCAGTCCTGATCAAAACTACTAAATTGTTCAAAAAATCACAGGATTTTAACTCTTTAAATGCCAAGTTCTCAAATGATGTCACTGATTTGGTGAAAAACACAAAATGACGTATTTTCAATTTAAAAAGTGATTGTTGACTGGATTTTTTTAACCTTTTATCGCAGTCTTGGACATGTGAAACAACATTGCCAATGAAGCATTGTTTTTGACTAAGGTCAAGTAAAAATCCTGTAATTTTCTAAGCAATTTAGCAGTTTTGATCAGGACTGAGGTTGATTAAAAGATTTATGTAAAAAAAATCAGAAAAAATATTTATCTGATGCATTTTACAGCAGTTTAATTTAGTGGATGTGTTCATGCCTAACATAACAAACTGATAAACTGTTCCTTAAGGAACTTTTTTTCTAAGAGTGTACACATACAACAGGTAAATAATGTAAAAGAACATCTCACACACACTGAACCTTTATAGACAAATACGCAAAAATCCAGAATAAATGCAGTGCAAAATTCCAAAATGCAGGTGTAACACTTAGTAAAAAAAATTCGGTCATAATAATACTGTAGCTTTTTTTTTTAACCATGTAATAATGATAAATGAATATGATGATTTTGTTATGATATCTGTTTGACTCTCTTACCCAATATCGGTGGTCATGTGGCTCTCTGGTGGGCTCTTCTGTCGTCTCCTCCACTGCTGTGGGCTGCAGGAGAGGAGATGAAGCCTTTCTATCATCCTCTTCTTCTATAGATAAACCATCCTGGAGGATCTTCACACTGTACACCGGCACACTGGCCTGAAAACAGCAATGTTTACACTTACAAATGCCTCTTATTTCTCTTATTTAAACAGAGAAAACTCTCTTAATAACCACAACTTAGTAATATCATCCATTAATCTGAATCTTGTAAAAATTAATTACAGTCTCTGGACTTTCTGCATTCCAGACACCAGTATTTAAATCATTGTCACGCTTTACAATAAGGTTTTATTATTGAATGTATTTACCAACGTGAACTAATAATGAACAATACTGGAACAGCATTTATTAATCATAGTTCAACATTTACTAATGCATTATTAAAAACAAATTCATGCTTGTTATCATTAGTTAATGCACTGTGAGTTAACAAGAACTAACAACGAACAACTATTTTCATGATTAACATTAACAAAGAGTAATAAACGCTGTAATTGATGTATTGTTCATTGTTTGTTTATGCTAGTAAATACATTAATTTACATTAACTAATACAACCTCATCGTAAAGTCTGACCTAAACCATTTATAAAAGATGAATCACTGTCAGAGCATCAGAGATTATACATTGATATAAACATTAAACCATCATGATTTTCAATAGTATGTCAGCACACTGTGAGTGTATATTAATACCATTTGTTGCTTGCTTTTGGCACCTGAAAGAGGTTATAGACCCAGAGACAGTGATGTATGACGTCACATTTAACAAAACATCAAATTGTCACAGATTAATAAACCAGAGACTGTGTGTTGAAATGATCAAAAGTAGCCAAACATAAAAATATCACGTGCAAATAAAAAGAAATAGAACCTTTTCAATTGATTTCCCAAATGGCCAGAGAAAATAGCAGGACAAGTTCCAGCAGAGTTTACCTGAAACAACAAAACACACGTTTATATGAAAATATAACAAAGCAAAATAAACTTTTGGTACTCATTTAGACAGTTCTTACCATATGGGATGCCAAATACTGTGAGGAACATTAGGATACCAACAAAAAGGTAAACCAGAGAAATCCACCAGCCGAAAAGAAACACGTAGAGGATATTTCCAAAAGTGAACAATGACACAGCTGAAACATGAGAACATAAGAGACTTTTATTTTTTATTCAT
>CAIGQQ010038113.1:261655-277321 GCA_903798035.1 Danio albolineatus
ATATATATATATATATATATATATATATATATTTATGTTTAATGTAAGAATCTTACTTTTTACAAATAACAAAATACAAAATGTAATTTTTTGTTCATTGCAATATGTATAAACAGTTTGAAAAAAGTTTTGATTTCTCTGAAAAAATTCTGCATCTGCATCAGAATCAGCAGCACAAATGTGTTAATTTTGTAAACAATAAAATGTAATAGTGAACAGGGTTTTTGCTACATGCAGAATAAATAGGATTCAATTAGTAGACATTAATGTATTTGTGTTATTTTTGGACAAACATTAATGATCATAAAACAGTAAAATTAAAACAGCGTCAAAGTAAGAAACGGTTTTATTCTTTTATAAACTGAATAAACAATAATGTTGATAAACCTGTTAATAATAACATTAATAATAACAATAATGACTTAAAGTATGCATCATATTGGTTTAGTTTACTTAAACTTGTTTTTTATTATTTAAAACAATGTTATTTGTATTCGCCACTGTACAGTATATTATATTTACAGTATTTTGAATAACTGTAAATTTAACAATCCTTTAAGAATGAATTTTACTGACATTAAAACTTCTACTAATGTTACATCAAATATCTGATTGCTTTACAAATGTTTAAATAATATTAATAAAAAAATATTCAAATGTGTCCTAAATTTTCACTCTCACTACTCACATAGAGAAGGAAGTGAAAGAAGAGCTGGGTCAAACCTGAAAGTGGTTTAATGACGTTCAGCTCAGAGTAAAGCTCCTTCACAATTTCTGACCGATTCTGAAATGGCCGTTCCGTCACATGACTCTTCCATTTCCTGAATCCAAACTTCAACAAGATAAAACACCATCAGCATAAAACAAACATGTAACATTTAACCAAACACCATATCCCACACTCACCTTATAATTATTTGCAAGTTTTTGGGCCTCTACTTCATTCTCAGCACTTATGGTGGTCTTGCGGGGATTTTCCTCCTGTACTTCATCGCCTAAGCTGCATGCTGGAAAAAAGAAGAGGTAGTGGCATCCCGTTAATCACAAAAAAATAAATAAAGTGAAACAGGTCTAGTAATGCAAAGTGCTTTCACTTCTCTGTGGGTGTTTAGGCGTGAAGGAGCCGCTGGTTTGCAGTAAACAGGAGTGTGCAGGACCATCACTAGATTCAGAGTGAATATGAGCTACACAAATCCTCTCACAGAAAGATCCAGGCAGATGATTTCCATCATGCTCCTCTGGAGGATCTGAGGGACCAGATAAAAAAAAAATGGTATAGTCAATATTTGCTGAAATTCTAAAGTGCTATATGCACTTATTTTTAAAAGCAGCAGCAGTGTTCAATAGTGAAATGTGTGCTGAAAACTACATTACCCACAAATCTCTACAAAAATGTCACCAATCAGAGAGTGGCAGAGAGTAATGGGCAGAAAACGATATTTTAGGTTTTCTTTTAGAGATCTTCATTCCTATTAACCACTGTGAATGATGTAATCTTATTTTCTGAGTTGTCAAAATTCTTGAATATTTGTGTATGTACATATGTGTATTTGCATATATGTATTTTTCCCCAATAAACTTTAAATATAGTTTCTATAGATAAGGCACACAACTTTAGATTATATTTTATATTTTCTTGCCATTTTCAGTATGATTGTGTCATTTGCAATGCCACTGTTTATCACATACACAGTGTTTATAGCTTTATGAACTGCTTATACACATTATTTTTAGTTCGCATAATGAATTCAGATAATCAATTTATACAGTAGGGGTGCCACGGTGGTGTAGTGAGTAGCACGTTCGCCTCACAGCAAGAAGGTTGCTGGTTCGAGCCCCGGCTGGGTCAGTTGGCATTTCTGTGTGGAGTTTGCATGTTCTCCCCGTGGTTGCGTGGGTTTCCTCCGGGTGCTCCGGTTTCCCCCACAAGTCCAAAGACATGTGGTATAGGTGAATTGGGTAGGCTAAATTGTCTGTAGTGTATGAGTGTGAATGTGTGTGTATGGATGTTTCCCAGAGATGGGTTGCGGCTGGAAGGGCATGCGCTACGTAAAAATATGCTGGATAAGTTGGCGGTTGATTCCGCTGTGACGACCCCGGATTAATAAAGGGACTAAGCCGACAAGAAAATGAATGAATGAATGAATTTATACAGTATATTCATCTGTTGTAATTTACAAATAAGTATTATATCAAAATGAATTCATGCTAACACAGTGTAGTCCAAACAAAAGGAAGTGTTATTTGCAAATAAAACTCATTCTGATTGTGAAAATTGAATTATTATAATATATTATTTATTTTCATTTACGTGTCTATATATGACTGCATTTTAAATATACAATATTTACAGAGGCGCCACGGAGGCGTAGTGAGTAGCACGTTCGCCTCACAGCAAGAAGGTCTCTGGTTCGAGCCCCGGCTGGGTCAGTTGGCATTACTGTGTGGAGTTTGCATGTTCTCCCTGTGGTTTGTGTGGGTTTCCTCCGGGTGCTCCAGGTTTCCCCCACAAGTCCAAAGACATGTGGTATAGGTGAATTGAGTAGGCTAAATTGTCCGTAGTGTATGAGTGTGAATGAGTGTGTATGGATGTTTCCCAGAGATGGGTTGCAGCTGGAAGGGCATCCGCTGCGTAAAAAACATGCTGGATAAGTTGGCGGTTCATTCTGCTGTGGGGACCCCGGATTAATAAAGGGACTAAGCCGACAAGAAAATGAATGAATGAATGAATATTTACAGAAACACACAATCTTACATATACTGCTAGTTCTCAAACATCAACACGTTTGAATTTAAATCTAGTACAATATATGAAATAGACCTAAAGCAAATACAGTAAATGGGGAAGTTTGGACTGATGCGGTCTCAAGGGTTTCAGAACCTTTTTACGACAGAAACCACACTGTCTGCAAATGCATTACAGTACTGTTTTGACAAATACGGATTCATTTACGTCCAGGATAAATCATAATGTTATGAAGATCTATTAATGAATAACAGGACATGTAAACATTGTTCCTATACTTTATGTGTAGAGAACACGAAGTATTTAGTAATTGGAACTGCTTGCTCTAGTAATAATGTGTTGCAATGTTGACAAACTAGGTAAGTGTTATTTCCAGTCCTTCAGTTTATATACAGAATTCTTCCTTTGTGTCATTATTACCTTGCGTTTCTGTGTCAGGTTTCCTTCTCCGCGTCTCTACATTCGTTGTCATTTCAGCTCATTTTCTTCTGTCATCGCACGCAGACACTCGACTGACAGTCCTTCAGTAATCAGACTCATGTGATTCAGTCGCACTTACGCCGAGCGACTGCGTTGCCAGATCCCACTACGAAAATAACCGAATTACTCTGCCTAATAAAACACAAGATGGGTGATCCTACTCATACATAAAATGCAAAATTACAGTACCTGTGCTTTTCGAGACTATTCTAAACACTTTTCAAACGGGATTCAAAATGTTGATAAACAAACAGATAGCATTCAGGTGGTTACAAATATAAAACAGAATCACTCATTTTAAAAAGGACGTGGCAACCCGGGTGAATTCATAAGACTTGTGGGAAACGTAGTTTTTATTAAACACAAGAGCAATTTAAGAGAGTATGAAGATAAATCCTTACCACTAAACCATCTTGATACTTGAACTGCAACAAACAATAACTGAAATATAATAAATAATATTTTATTTTAGTTTGTTGCTCGGGATTTCTTGTTTTCATTTAATTATGTTAAAATATAAAACTCTAAATTGCAACTTGATGCATAAAAATTAATAAACTAAACAATGTCGTATTAATGATATTAAAATAATGAAAATTCTTGGTCTGCACTTAAAATAAATTTGAAGAGTACAAACTGTCTTGATGAGCACATTATGTAAATATGCTTAAAAATGTTAATAAACCTGACAAAATGCCAGAAAGCATAAAAAAAATTAGTTAAATCAAATATTAAATTGCTAAATATTTCTTTTAATAATTGCCTCATTCTTTTAAACAATATTTTATATTATTGCTGATCAATATATTTGATATTTATAAGTGTAATAATTGGATTTGGGCACAAGCAAAATGCTGAAACTAGTGAGAGATGTATTTCTCAAACACAGCTGCATATAAAGTGTTGCATATATTAAGTGCATACAGTTTAATTGACATTTGAAAATATATATTAAAGCGCAGTCTTCCCGTGAACAAAAACAACTAACACAAAGTAATAAAATGTAAATATTTATTTTAAAGAACTATTCACAAACCTGACATAAAAGCCAGGAGCATTCAAAATTAATGTAGCAATTATAAAACAGCTAAATAGCGACTCTATTTTATAACTGCCTAATAACAACAAAACATATTTAAATAACAAATTGCTAGCAATGTCAATCTCATCATCAAGCATAAAGAAAAAAACAATGACAGTACAATCTTTGCAGAGTCTGTAAAAATAGGGATTTTACTGGGTCATTACTGCCTCAGCATAACCTGCATAAATTTTGTTTAGTGGTAAACATGACTTGCATTATCCATACCCCTGCCCCCAAAGCCAACTCTAAAGACATGTAGAGACGTTACTTTAATCCTTTCCACTACTAATTTGGATATCCAAAGCACTTAGTGTGGTCAGAGAAAAGCCCTGCAAGCTTTGAGATGCATTCTCTTGGCAAGTAAACGTTTGGCAGTGGAGATGTTCTCTAAGGTTCTCGAATGAGTTTTTTGGGTGTTCACAAGTGTCTGTTTTATGAACAAACATCACTCAAAATGCCTGAGGGAGTCATTTCTTCATTTTCCAACATTCGGTGGGGATACTGATGGCCTGTGATTCTTCAGCACTGAAGAATTAACGTGAGCCCTAACTTTTAAAGAGTCAATCCACCTCAACATAAAATTTTCTTCATCATTTGCTCATCCTCATGTCGTTTCAAACCCATAAGCCTTTTGATCATCCTCGAAACACAAATGAAAATACTTTGCACAAAATCTTTTTGCTCCACCATTAAATGACTGTTCACCCAAAACTCTGAGCTTCCACGAAAACCAATGAAGTAAATTCAACAGCGTCACATCACAACTTCCACAATTACCAATGGGGTTCGTTCTCTAGAATCATGTGACATGAACCAATGTCTTCGACAAGAACCAACCAATTGTGGAGCTTCCAGAGGAACCAATGGGGTTTTTCACCTTTGAAATATATTCAATTTTTTTCCTCTCTGAAACCCCATGTAAACAGAATGTTGGGTTATCTGTAATCACGTTTTACACCACTCATACTATACCTGAAGTTAACGAATAATCCTTGGTGTTCATTAACAGACGCTTCACACTGCACATTCCCCGGGTTAACGTTTCTATTTCCAGCATCGCTGTTACTGTTTGGACAAACAGTAGGCATCTTTTTAACACAGCATTTCCAGATCTTCCTGTCAGTTATAAAAATGATGCTGTGAGGGTCTTTAGCTGTTTGAGATGGCCAAAGGAATAAAAACAAGGAAAAAAGTACAAATGGATGAGTCTGAATGACTCCAGTTTACGTGCACTGTAAAAAATGCTGCTTTCCGCACAATCAATTTGTTTTAAATAAGTAGTTTGAACAAACAGCAAACAATAAACTGCTTTTATCTCACTGACTGCTGTTTACATGATGTGCACTTCCTGTTACTGACATGACGAGTTTCTGATTGGCTGTCTCTGTCGCTAAGCATCCTGCAACAACAAGCGAACACTGCTCCATTTCACACTGAATAGTTAGCACCGCTATGCTAGGTTACGATAGTTTCATAACTACAACTAAAATGCGGCGGTGCTAAAATCATTTTCAAATTACAGGTGTGATACGTGATTTTACCCGTGGTTAAAAACGCTGTTTAGAACGACAAAAACATAGGATTGAGCACAGCATGAAAAGACATAAGACATAATTCAAAATTCATTTTTGAGTGCCGTATTTGAGCTCCAACAAGAAGCAATGAGGTTCATTCTTGAGCGTCACATGACATTGAGCTTCCATGAGAACCATTAGGTGCATTGGACTTCATGCAGCGCTGTACAGAGCCATTTAATCTGACTTGATTATTTTTAATGCATCACTCTTTTATTAGTTGTAATAAATAGTAGTGTGCATAGGTTCATTTTGAATCTTTTACATACAGACACTTTACTGTACTCAGCTGCATATCCCGTTTCCATAATACTTTTTAATGAATAACTAAACCATCAGTCTTACAGATTTTTTATATAGCGTGGCCTTGTTTTATCATTGATTTATTGATCACACAATGAGGTCTGCCATGTCCACTCTGCACTCATAATGTTGACCGCCTGCTTCAGTTGTAGCACACCTATTGAGATTCATTCTTAATGGTCATGTGACATCTTTGACTTCATTGGCTATAGTTTATTTCCTTTTTATTTTCACTGATCAAAGTTGTTTTTGGTTTTTTTTGCATTCATCCTTGTATGTATCTTTTACTACTGCATATTTTATGTCTGTAAAGTGCCTTGAGATGCTACTTCTAAAGGCGATATATAAAAATAAGTTTATTATTACTAATATTTATATGCTAATAAATACCAAAAATGTCTGTTCATCATATAAAGAAAGCTTCTGTCCGTAGACCTTAATTAAACTGCCAGTTTCACATGGATATTATCTTGATGAACGGTTTAAGTGTAAGAGTTTTGGGTGGACAAACAAACTCAGATTTCATTTTAAAAATATCCTCATTTGTGTTCTTATGATGTCTTATTGGTTTGGAACATCATGAGGATGAGAAAACTGCAGAATTTCCTTTTTTGTATGAACTAACCTTTTAAGTTAGCATAGAACCCAGCAGAACTGCCTAAAACTTTTATTTGTTATGTGAGGAGTCTGGCCACCTGCGTCTTCACCTCCTCATCTGGATGAGAGAAGAGCAGCGGCAGCTTCTGATGGAGCTGAGAGGAGCCGTCTAGTAAAACACAGTAGAGAGAGTCTGGTCTCCTCCTCAGCGCTTCGGCCACCTGAGCCGAGGGTCTCCATGCGCGCAGATTCCCCACAAAAAACAACAGGCGGAGGAGGACCGATGTGCTGGTGCAGCCGTCAAACAACACGATCAAGGAGGCTGGAGCCTGGCAACAGATTTACAGTTTAATGAAGAGGTGTGTGAAAATGAGTGTCTATAGAAAAATCACCATACCCTGTGAAAATCTATACCTTTACTGACATCACACCCTGCTTTTAAACCTTTGGGATAAAGTTGTAGACGCAGGTTAGAAGGCTACAAAAACATTTCAAAGGCTGGAGAGGTTATTTGGAACGTGATTTGATATCAGGCTGTTCATTCATTCATTTTCTTTTCAGCTTAGTCCCTTTATTAATTAGGGGTCACCACAGCGGAATGAACCGCCAACTTATTAAGCACATGCTTTATGCAGTGGATGCAATTCAAGCTGCAACCCAACACTGGGAAACATCCATACACTCTTACTGTACATTCACACACATACACTACGGACAATTTAGCTTATTCAATTCACCTATAGCGCATGTCTTTGGACTGTGGGGGACACCGGAGAACCTGAAGGAAACCCATGCAAACACCGGGAGAACATGCAAACTCCACACAGAAATGCCAACTGACTCAGCCGGGGCTCGAATTAGCGATCTTATTGCTGTGAGGCAATCCTGCTACCCATGGCGCCACTGTTATGCCCTTGATTTCAGGCTGTATGACAAATAAATAATTGAATTTTTCAAAGGGGTATGATGATTTTTAATAGGCACTGTATGGAACAGATCTTAAAATGAAAAGAAGAATTCAATCATTGCTGGAAAATCAACCAAAAAAAATTGTGACAGTTTAGTTTGATTATAAAACTGCCAAGATTGTGACAGTAAAAGTATGGATGTTTCAGAGTGAAGCAGTTCCCACGTTTTTCCAGTAAAATAAAAGTCTGAAAATTATGATAATTATTTACCCTTAATATTTTTAGTTAATTTTTAACAATATTAAACTTTTATAATTTTTACAATAGTAATATTTTATTTATAACAATATACTTAATAATACTTTTATTAACTAATAATTAGAATAATAATAATAATAATAATAATAATAATATGCTTATGAGGGTATTAATTGTTATTCATTTACATAAAAGGCAAGTGAAGAGCAAACCAAAAGGATAATAATAATAATAATAATAATAATAATAAAAAATATTGCAATTCAAATCTCCCCTGAAATCGTGTAATGGCAAAATAAAACTTAAAATAGTAGTTTGCCCTCTCAATTATCATGAAATGTATATTTCCTATTGTTTAATTTTATTGATGATAAAATGATAAAACTATAAATACATGTGCATTATTTTGTATATTTATTTATTTTTAGTCATACTTATATACAGTATATAATCTCTAGATACTCCAAATTGTGCAGCCCCAAAAAGGAAGTTTAATAAAGGTTTAACAATGATCATTAAGAAATTTTAATTTGTTGTATGCCACTATTATTTTCTTCCATAGATTTTGTTTATTTTTTACATTATTTCATTAATTCATTTATTTTATTATTTTATTGTGAACCCCATACAAACAAGAAGTGCAAACGTAAAGCTCTTTTAACAGTAAAAATGAATAAATTCTTAAATTCTCGTTGATTTAAATCTACAGTGTTGGAAAATGGATGCAGTGGAAAAAAAATTGTAATTCGATTCTTTAAAAATGTGCAACCTGTACAGAGGCAAAATATATCATGGCGACAGCGTGCCTTAAAATAGATACAGACATCAACAGCAGGCAATGAGACAAACTAGGCCACCTAGCAACCCAGGTGAATATTTATAGATATTTCTATTAATAATCATATTGTGTTCATATGAGATGAGGAAAAACAAAGCTGAAAGCTTAAAAGATGTTTCTTCACCTGAGCTTGCACAATATCATCCATCAAATCTGGATTGGAGGAAAGATTTACCAGGACCTTCAGCACTTGGATCTGCATAAACAAATTAAATGTTTATGAAGTATTTCTGATTTTGTACATAATAGACTGTTGAAGTCAAAATTATTAGCCAAGTATTGCTTAACGAAGAGAGTTTAAAAAAAAAAAAAACTTTAACATATTAGTTTTAATAACTGATTTCTTTTGTCTTTATCATGGTGACAGTACATAATACTTTACAAGATATTTTTCGAAATACTAGTATTCAGCTTAAAGTGCAATTTAAAGACTTAACTATGTTGATTGGGTTCACCAGGCAAGTCACTGGACAACAATGTAGACCAGTGGTTCTCAACTGGTTTGGCCATGGGACCCACATTTTTACATGGTCATCAAGTCGCGACCCAAATTTTTAGGAACTGTATTTTAATTTAAGGAATTATAATGAATTAATTTGTATTTATTTGTTAACATACACAAGTAGTGACAGATAAATCATAAGAAAATCACCAAGGTTTACAAATAAACAATTTTTTATTGATTTCATTGGACAAAATGTATCAAATTATACAAATATTATAAACGCATTTCAAAATAAAAGTCCAATAAACTCCGGTAAATAAGTTAAAAACTAATGTTTTACACACACTCTGTGACCCACTAAAAATGTTCCCACCAGTTGAGAAACACTGATGTAGAAAACCAAATGGAAAAAAAAAACATTTAAGGGGCTAATAAACAATAATTGTCCTTCAGTTTAGTTCTTCATTTATCAGGGATCACCACAGCGGAATGAAATACCAACTACTATTGTCCTTAATTTTTTGTAAAAACAACTTTTATTCCAGCCAAACTTAATGTAATAAGGTTTTCCCTAGAAGAAAATCATTATGGAGATTACTGTGAAAATGTCTTTGGTCTGTTAAACACACTTGGAAAATATTTAAAAACCATTCAAATTTCACGGGAGGGCTAATTATTTTGTATGTCTTAAGTTTGGGATCAGTGTGGGTTTAAAATGTTTTTGAAAACAGTTCTTCCTCACCAAGCACGCATTTAATGAAAAACTGTGAAATATGATATTGCTTAAAATGTAAATTATCTATGAGATTTAAAGCTGAATGCCCAGTATCATTAGTTGTCCAGTCTCCAGTGTCACATGATCCTTCAGAAATCATCCTTATATGATGATATGCTACTCAAGAAATTATTATTATTGTATTATTATTATTACTTTTACTATTAATTAATATCAGTCTTTAAAACTGCTTTCTATATATTTTTGCAGAAACTGTGATACGGTCATTCAAAAGTATCATTAAAATGTATTTTGATTAATCACGAACACATTAAACTGTTCAACAGTGAAAGTAAAGACATTTGTAATGTAAAAAACTTTACTTATACATGTTTTATTGCTATTACTATACACTCTTTTCATAAAACTATGAAGCAGGAAAAAAGTTCAAAACTAATAATTTTAAGAATTGTTATTAATGACTGTGAACCAATAATAATTGATCATAACAGCAACTCATATTTGAATGATTTCTGAAGGATCATATGGCATCGAAAAAAGTAGAAATGATGCTAAAAAATTCAGCCTTTAAATCACAGTAATAAATTACATTTCAAATTACACTGAATAAAAAACATGCTTTTAATAGATCGTAATAATGTTTTACAATTTACTGTACTTTAAATGAAATAAATGCAGCCTTGGTGAGCAGAATAGTTGTTTTTTTATATTGCAAAAAATCTTACTGATCCCAAACTGCGTTGCGTATTTGAGCAGACCACAACTTTACTCTAAATCACCTGTAGAACTTCATTGCTCACTACGAGCAGCGACAGGAGGAGGGTGATGGAGGTCTTCATCAGATGCTGGTGGTTGTCGGTTACTGAGAGATTAGTCAGTAATCGGAGAGCTGCAAGCTGAAGGTCAGAGTTCACTGGTGACATTTCGATCAGCTGCATCACCGGCGGGACGTAAATCTGAACAAAAGCAAGAGCAGAAACATGTCATCCATATAAAAACACTGGAAAAATATGCATCTGACAGGGTTGACATCTGACAGAGTGTTATTTTAGAAGAGTCTTATTACTGAAGTAATTCAATAAAAGAGATTGAAAAAACAATTATGACAGCAACTGTTCCAAACTACTGCAATAATAAATAAACAAACAAAGCATACAATATATACATTTCTACACAGTATGTTCGTATAAATTTCAACTGTTAATTTACATGATTGTCATGACACGTCTATAAAGCTTTAATTAATTTTTATTTCAGTTTTAGTTTCATTAATTGTAGTACATCTTAATTACTTCAGATACAGCGTAACAAATGTAACATTTTGAAAAGTCATTTTCAATAGTTCAAGTTTTGTTTTATTTTAGTTTCAAAAATGTGTTTATTTTGAAATGTATATCTATACATATTTAATGAAAATATATATATATATATAATAATATAATTTATTTAATAAATATAAAATTTAATATTTAATAAATTTTTCCCAGAGATGGGTTGCGGCTGGAAGAGCATCCGCTGCGTAAAAAATATGCTGGATAAGTTGCCGGTTGATTCCGCTGTGGCGACCCCAGATTAATAAAGGGACTAAGCCGACAAGAAAATGAATGAATGAATGAATATAATAAATTTAATGTTAATATTAAATTTTATTTAAAAACAATTGTAGTATTATTAATACATTTATTGAATTATAAATGGCATAAATAAAGATATTAGTACACCTATTAAACTATATAAAACTTTCATTATGTTGTCCATATCATAAAATTGTGATTTCATATAAAGGTACTTCATATAGAAAGCATTTTAAATGCAAGAAAAGATTTTTTTGAGAAAATAAATGTCAAAATATAACGTTCCATCATCATTCGGTGTAATAAATAAAACAATGTATTCTGACTTGTCTTGTACTGTAATATATATAAAAGAATACAATACATGATCATGCAAAATTTTATTACACTTTAAATGACTAAAAACATTTTTGCAGACAAATGGGTGAATCCTAGTTTATTTGAACTATAGTGGCGAAGTATAAAATAAAATGAATATAAATTTTGTTACTAATCCTAAAATATTTTGGTATTTTGTGAGTTTTATGTTTGTACTTTTGTCTTGTACTTTAAAAATTGCAGAACATTATTTTAAAAATTGCAGAACATTATTTAAAAAATTAAAGATATATTTACTTCTGTTTTTTATTTCATATTAATATTTTGTTACAATTACCAAAAATTATAAAAATATTTTTAATATAACAAAACCACACTGATCCAAAAGCAATTCACTGAGATTTAAAAGAAAAAAAAAACGCATCTCTGAAAAGTACCTTCAGCTGCTCTTGATTGCGGATGTTCATGCTTAAGTTGTTTAGAGCATTAAGCGCCTGAACACGAATCTCAGGAGAAGGGTCTGACAGAAAACCTGCTATAATATGAAGACCTCCGAATTCTCGCAGAAGATCCTATAGAAGAAAAGCAAAAGATTCATCAACTGCAGTTTTTTTTACTCATTTATGTCAAAACATATAAAAGTATGTTTAATGCAAAATCTACAGAAGACAAGCAATTAAAAGACCTGGTTTACTGTGAAGGCAGCAGAATTTCCTAATGTTACGAGCACTTTTCTCCTCTCTTCTGGGTTTGGGCTGCTCTGCAGAAGAGAGAGGAGCATACTGAGATGCCGAGGCTCCAGGCTGGCAGCAGATTTTGAGTGAATATCACCTTATGAGAAGAAGAAAATGTTAAAAACACCAGGCCAAAAAAATGAAGGTCACCTTTTTTCTTTAGCACAACACTGAAGAAGATTTTTAGCTGAAACTGTTGTCTGTTTTGATGTATAAAATGCAAGTCAACAGCTATATGCACTTTTAGAGTCAAAATGCTACCGCTTATGTGTTGCACTGCTAAGCCTAATGGCAATATGTCATACCGACTGAGGAAAAGTTGGTTTTATATTCGCACATTGTGACTTTCTCTTTAATAATATAACCTCATAAAAGTATTCTTTGCTAATTCTAAACAAAGGGAATCATATTAGCAGCCAATGACTTTCAAACCACAACATTGTTCACAGTCAATCAAATATCGCTAATGTTGTTTTGAAGTCACACTTGCATGCAATTTCAGACTGAATATTCAAATCAGTGTGGTAAACAATATAGGGTTAGTGTCACTGAAGTTGTCACTGAATGAATGTGCGAATATTAAACCAACTTTACCTCAATATCATACTGCTTGTAGTAGTAAGCGCACATCTGATGCAGAAGAAAAGACAAAGGCAAACAGTTGTTTTTACAGTTTCTTGGCACTTGGAAGGGTTCTTGGAGTTTTATATGATTAGTTTAACCATTAAAGTCACATAAAATGTATTGACAATGTTTTTGGTTTCTTTTCTGCACTTTGAAAATCTGGATCGTTGCTGTCTATGAAGGATGAGAGAGTTTTCGGATTTAATCTAGCTTAATTTGTGTTCAAAAGATGAAAGAAAGCTTCAGGGTTTGTTGTGTCATGAGGTGATGGTGAGTAATTATTAAACTGAATTTTGATTTATGGGTGAGTTAACACTTTATGTTGCCTGAATGCAGTAGTGTAAAGTAACTAATTACAAATACTTAAACTACTGTAATTGGGTAGTTTTTCCCAGGAATTGTACTTTACAGAGTAGTTCCAAAAACTTTTACTTTCCCTTGAGTACATCTTTAGTGCAGTATAGGTACTTTTACTCCACTACTTTCCTTCAACTTGCAGTCACAACTTTTTTTTCTTGTCTATGGGGATTAGTAGAGTCAGTCCTGTGATTCCTGTCCAATCAAATCACACATAGAAGGTAAATCACCTCATAATGAACTACCTTAAGACATGGCAATTTATAATTGCAGAAAACTGTTTGGAAGCATTAAAAGTGTCCAAGTAGATGTCCAAACTCTTTACACGCATTGACCCAGAGACTGTTTAGATGCATTTCACTGATGAGAAGATGACAGATGTTTACTGTATGTTTACCAAAATGGCCTTAAACATCCGGCAGGCACAAGACATCAACATGATGTTGCACCTCAACGTCATGGGGACGCTACATTTTGTTTGGAAATGAAAATCGGGATGACGTCAGAACTCAATGTCAGGCCAATGTCAATGTCCAACCTAAAACCAACCAAATATCGATATCTAATGATGTTCAGCTGACGTTGTGTGGATGTTACTACTATGACGTCTATCAGACGTTGGATTTTGGTTGACATACCTGATGAAAAAATGTCAGTATTTGACATCAATAAGGTTTAAGATGGTTTAAGATGTTGGCTCGACGTTGGATTTTGGTCACTTTCTAACACAACCTAAAATCGACCAAATATCAATGTCATTTGATGCCATTTTTGAACGTCAAAATAACGTTGTACTTAGACACTGGCTAGATATAGAATTTTGGTCACCTGACATCATAACCTAAGTCTAAC
Organism: Danio albolineatus; assembly: GCA_903798035.1. Taxonomy (NCBI): domain Eukaryota; kingdom Metazoa; phylum Chordata; class Actinopteri; order Cypriniformes; family Danionidae; genus Danio; species Danio albolineatus. The sequence continues at coordinate 276,084 of CAIGQQ010038113.1, forward strand.
CGAATATTAATGTCTTATGACATTGTGTGCCTGCTGGGCAATAGCTAGATGCGCTACAGAATGTTACGTTTACACGAACACATGCACAAATTGCATGTGCAAAATGCATCAGCTTTTTACAGTATAATACTCACTACTCATGAGTACTTTTGAAAGGGCTATTTTTTACTCATACTTTGAGTAAAATTTACAACAGATACTTTTACTCTACTTGCACTACATTTTTTGGCAAGTAATGGTACTTTTACTTGAGTATGGTTTTTCAGTACTTTCCACCACTGCCTGAATGTGTTGTTTTGATTCTAAAATGACAGTTGCCACTGACTTGCATTTTATGACCCAAGGACCACAATAATAGATTAAAAAATCTTTAATGTTAACGTTAAACTAAAGGCTTAACTACCGGCAAATCGAATTTGGGTGAACTGTCCCTTAATTTGTGTTTATTTGCTCTGCTGACTAGACCAGTCGAACGTTTACTATAATATAGATACATATATTATATGACTAAAAAATAAATCTTTTAGACTTCTATAAGTTAGAGCTGTCTGTAGACATTTTTAGCTTTAATATCCAACCTTTAATATCAAAACCTTTTAAAATGTCGCTTAACTTACTAGATTCTGTATCGGAAGAAGGATCCAGATTATCAGTCTTACTGACTACTTTAAATCCAGATACTTTGGCCATCAAACTTCCAGGCTGAATATTTACAGTTTTCGCAGACTTCTTTTTGTGTACTCCTCCATCTTTCGTACGACCAAACACTAGTTTATAAATGCCATATGAAGCTCCGGCTCCTGCCACAATACCCAGCAGAGCCTTCATGCTGCCGAGCCGGGCTATGACATTATCATCTCCCATCTCCCAGATTTCAAACATTAATGCAGAGGCTGTAAACACATGGTGCTCGTCCAGCAGGGTAAATAAAGATGCCCACAGTTCCTGATCACACTGACGTTTCCTGCCATCTGCCGCCTACTGCATATGTGGACGAACAAAACATTTCGCGGAGTTAATCGTTGCGTTCATAAACGACTTCGGTGTTTTAAAGCGCCAGTGTTATTTTTGTCACTGACATGCTATTGTAGTTTTCATTTTATATTTCTCTCTTTACTTTGAAATTTATGCATGTTAGTAGGATTTAGACAAATTATTCATTTATTCATTTTCTTGTATATATATAGCCTATACCCAGCAAACACATAACTATCCCCTAACGTTCCCATATGGTTCCC
>CAIGQQ010038113.1:292331-306965 GCA_903798035.1 Danio albolineatus
TTTCTGGGCACTCAAAGCGCTTTACACAATGGGGGGGATCTCCTCATCCACCACCAGTGTGCAGGATGACGCGACGGCAGCCATATTGCACCAGACCACACACCACACACCAGCTGATTGGTGGAGAGGAGACAGACTGATGAAGCCAATTATAATATGTTGATGGTTAGGAGGCCATGATGGACAGAGGCCAATGGGCAGATCTGGCCAGTTCGAAGAACATCCTGGGATTTTTAACGACCATAGAGAGACAGGACCTGGCTTTAACGTCTCATCCGTCACTATACTGGGGCATTAGGACCCACAGAGACCACAGGTTGGGCGCCCCCTGTTGGCCTCACTAACACCACTTTCAGCAGCAACCTAGCTTTCCCATGTGGTCTCCCATCCTAGACAAGGGTTATATAGACAAGTAATTTTGTTTGTTTTATAGCCAGTCAAAAATATCTATATTTTTAAGGGGGCTAATGATAATACTGAACATAATTTATTTTTATTATTTTTTTAAAACAGCTTTTATTCCAGCCAAACTAAACAAAATAAGCCTTTCTCCATTAGAAAAAAATTGGAAAATAAGAAATAGTTTGAAAATTATATTTTATTTTTATTATTATTTATTATAAATGTCACTTTAAAAATATTTTAAACACATTTAAATTTCACAGGAGGGCTAATCATTTTGCCCTCAGCTGTATATTTGAAGGTGATTAATGACAAAATTAAATTACAAAACAAATTTGGTTCCTCAGATATTTGGACCTGTACATTATCTGCTATATATTAGCTGAGGTTATGTTTTCCTCTGTCAGATGACAGATGCAGCAGTGAAGTATCTAACCAGAGCTGGTCATTTCCTGAGGGAGCTGGATGTGAGTGGTTGTCCTCTCTTGACTGACCACACAGTCTGCTTTCTTCAGTGCAGCTGTTTGCATCTGCGCTCCATCAACATGCTTTACTGCAGGAACATCTCCAGGTGGGATTCCCTCATACTCAAAAATGATGAGACCTCATTAGTGCTAATGCATATACATCAACACAGCACATTTTCAGACACATTATTGACTACAATGTTGATTTGTAACCTCAGACAGGCTGCTCTGAAGCTCCAGCGCCGCGTCCAACACTGGAAACACAGTAATGATGATGAGCCTACATTGTGGATTAATGACAGCTAGACTGGAGAAACAAAAGCTGGGTTTCCATCACCCTGTGTTAAAGCTCATTTGAAGACTCGCTTGAAAACGATGCATAGAAATGCCAAATGTGTATATTTAAAAAAAATAATAATTTGCATAAATGTTTTACATTTGCTTGAGGTGGTTTTGGAAAAACAGTTAATGTGAATATTAAGAGATGGAAACACATTTCCTAAATAAACTCTGATGTACACTCAAGAAAATACTGTTCCAGCTTTTTCAAACTACTTAAAATGAGTTGAAACAACACAATTCTTAAGTTTTTTTTGCAGACAACTTAATTGTTTTATGGGAACCACTTTAGAATAATGATCCATTGGTTAATGTTAGTGTATTTACTACCATTAACTAAGTATGATCTTGTAAAGCATTCATTAATAGCATTTTAACATTTACTAATGCATTATTAACATCCAAATTCATGCTTGTTCACAATAGTTAATGCACTATGAATTAACATGAAGTAAAATTAACTAGTGTTATTTAACTTAACTAACATTAACAAAGATATAAATGCATTACTAGTTGTTTGCTCATGTTAGTAAATACATTAACATTAACTAATGGACTATTAATATAAAATGTTATCGTTTTATGTTCGATCCACTTACATTTGTAACGATTAAGTTAACTTAATAGATTTGCGTTGGAACAACATGAAGAAGTTATGTGGACCCCAGCATTTTATGAGTGAAGCATCATCTGTCTCCATTCTGAATTAGCTGAGAGTTTGTAGTGCTACTGATACAGTATATATGATTTTTTTTGGAAATAGTAATTACTGTAGTTTTACAGAGACAGATGGTGTTTTATTTCTGCATTTTTACAGTGCATGTTTAAATGGTCTAGCAACACATTTACTAATCCTAATAAAGTTGCAGTGTGTTTATAGAGTCTAATACTGTAAGCCCACAGACGTTTTAATATGTTTATTACATGAAGATCGACTGAAGAAAGAAAGAAAAAATATTCAAGAAAAGAAATAAACTTCACAAAACCCCGAATGCTTTGCGCTGGATAATGCAGAACCAATATTTTCAGTTTCCATAATATTTCCATTCTAGTAAAGTGTGTTTGCACAGCATGCAGATCTGAATGAAAAGTAGGCACAAGAACAAACTGCTCTCTCTTTCATTTTTGCCTGCATGTCACACAGTTTCATGATAATAACGGTCCATCTGTGAGTTTTAGTAATGCATCTTTGCTTTGCTCATATCTCTACAGTGTGGTTTTGTGCATCTGCATGTTTGGCGTAGGCTACGCTCTTGTGCAAGGCTTCATTCTGACCTATTCAAAATGTAAAAATGTGTATATATACATACACAGTTGAAGTAAAATTATTAGCTCTCCTGTGAACTTTGTGTATTTTTTCAAATATTTCCCAAATGATGTGTTTCACGGTGTTAATATATTTTCTGGGGACTTTCTGTCATTTGTTTTATTTCGACTAGAATAAAAGCAGTTATATATATTTTTAGAAAACATTTTATGGTCAATATTTTTAGCCCCCTTAAGCAATATCAGAACAAACCATTGTTATACAATGACTTGCCTTATTAACTTGTGTAGTTAACCTAATAGTTAAGTCTTTAAATTGCACTTTAAGCTAAATACTGATATCTTAAAAATATCAAGTAAAATATTATGTCCTGTCATCATGACAAAGATAAAAGAAATCAGTTATTAGAAATTAGTTGCTAAAACTATTATGTTTGAAAAAAATCTTAAGCAAAAATTGTGGAAAAAATATTCAGGATGGCTAATAATTCTGACTGCAACTGTACAGTATGTATGTGTGTGTATGGGGTGGGGTATGTACTGTGGTTTGAAAAAAAAAATGAAATGGTTTCTTTTTATTATTACGGAAAAACAAAATCCCAAACTGCATAGCCCTGTTTGAAAAAGTGCCTCACCTTAGTAGAAACAAAAGACCCCAAAACAACATCCGAAGAACTGCAGGCGTCACTTGCCCAACCAGTTATTAGGTTTATAGGCAAACACTTTTTTTTACACATGACTATGTAGTTTTGTATTTTGTTTTCTGTACAGTGGCAGCTCAGGGTTTTTTTTTTTGTTGGGGGTGTACGGTGCCCGAAAGAGCTTAACACACTGTAATAAAAAAAAAGCACATGCAATTACAAAAAAAACGATTACACTTTATTTTGATGGTCCGTTTGTTGAATTTGAGTTACATTGCAACTAATTCTCATTAGATTATAAGTAGACGGTTAGTTTGGGGTTAGGGGTAGGGTTAGTTTAAGTTGACATGTACTTGCAAAGTTTCTTATAGTCAGTTCAAGAGTTCACACTTAGCTGATGATTTAATAGAAGCTAGTTTGGCATGCTGTCCCGGGAGAGAGCCCTGAGCTCAAGGGATCCTCGAGCCCAGGGCTCCCTCCCGTTCGTAGAGCGAGAGGGGAGCTTGAGCTTAGGTAGCTCTCAAACTCCCCCTCTGTAGCAGCTAAGGGAACCGTCAGAGGAGGAAGGGAGTTAGACCAGAGCCTGAATTGTTTAATCTGTAATGAATTGTGTATATCTTTGGATGGTGGGAGGAAACCGGAGGCCCCGGGGGAAACCCACGCGGACACGGGGAGAATATACAAACTCCGCACAGAAACACCCACCAGCCTGGCGAGGACCAGGACTGACGGTGTTCTTGCTGTGGGGCGACAGTGCTAGCCACTGAGCCGCCGTGCCGCCCGATCTAAGAAAAGGAGGAGAAGGGGGAGGAAAGGAGGGTTTTCTTCCATACGAAGATAGCTGTGGACTGGAACTGTGGTTATTTATAGTAGAAGGGAAATCATATGATTGGGAGATCGTGATAAGATAATGTGCAGCCAGCCGTGGTAAATCATAAGCACGTGATCCTCTCGAAATTAGCTTGTAAACAAACTTCACTTAAATGTCTGTTGAATGTCAGTATCAACAGATATTAAGCAGACAGTCTAATACTTAAATGGACCATCGAAATAAAGTGTTACCAAAAACCCCGGCAGACTGAGAACAGATCTTCAACGGTTTGACAGCATATACTGTACAGTATGCGTTGCAAATCCTTATAATGCAAACAAATTAAAAATACGCACTGCATTTTCTCACAACACATGCAAATACTGTAGCACAGAACACAACGGAAATGTTTCAAGGGGACCCAAAAACGTGACAGATTCGGCTATTTAGGTTATGGTTATTGCAGCTAATAATATACAAGCGAATCATGTAATCAGGATGTTAAAATAAACAAAAAAACTCACCTTTCAAAGATCACCTACAACTTCACTGAGCAATACTCACTACACAGTAAACATATGCCAGCCAGGTCCGTCACTTTTTTGGCTCCCCTCGAAACATTTCTGTTCCAAATTGAAGTGTGATTTCTTTATTTGTTTGCATTGTGAGAATTTGCAACATGTATGCTGTCAAACAGATCTGTTCTTAAGTTTCTGGTGTTTTTTGTTGCAGTGTGTGTTTAGCTCTCTCGGCCACCGTGGGGAATGCTAAAATTAACTAATAATAAATATTATTAATAAATAAGTGAATGTGCAGTAACTAACCCTCATTGGCCAACTGAAGCTGGACTGACTGATAGATTTGACACAGAGGAGTTTAAATAGGATTTGCTGGTCATTCGAAGCCTTAAGACCTTTAAAGATCTTAAATATACTGTAGCTTTTCAAATGCTGTGAGTTTAGATTGTTGGAGTGACAGGTTAAAAACAGCCTAATTTTCTTTTTAAGATTTGACAGTGCTATTAATATGATTTAGTTGGAAATAACTGTACTTTTACAGAGACATAAGATGTTTTATTTGTGCATTTACATGTTTAAATGGTTTAGATTCGTCTTCTGGCTCTGTATTACATTTCCTAAACATAAAATAAAACTGCATTAAATGTATAAGTCTAGACAGCCTTATACAGTAAAGCCCAAGCCTATTTAATATTTTAATTATGTCAAGAACACACGATCATGAATGTGTGCTTATCCGTGTAGGACCGTCATTATCCCTTTCTCGGTTTGCACAGTAGATCTGAATGAAAGGTAGGCACTAAAAATATTGCTCTCTCTTTACTATTGCCTGCATGTCACACAGATAGTAACGGTCCACCTCTGCAGTTTTAGTAATGTATCTTTACTTTGCTCGAATCTTTCCAGTGTGGTTTTGTGCATTTGTATCTGTGGCATGGCTACGTTCCTCTGGCAATTTCGTTTTCTATACTTTTACTCAATTTTTCTGAAATGGTGGATTCGGAGATCATCTCTTTGAATATTCTGTACACTGTAACTGTATATTGGAATAATATGAGCTTGTTTTAAAATATCTAAACTCTTTTGATAAACCTGTTCATATTGTTAAAGGAAAGCAGTTGGGGGAATAGTTGAATATGCTTAAGTCGAAAGAAATTTTGATTCCATAGAATGATTGATAAATATCTGCATTTAAAACATCCAACTTAGAAAGTTTTGCATGTTTTATATTTCTATGCATGTTTCATAAGTATGTTTAATTATTTTACTCAAAGTAAAAAATAAATGATAGATATAAATTTGTGACTGTAGCTTGCAAAAGCTGTTTCAGCATATGTATCAAATACACCCTAAATAGAACATAAACTGTAAGGTGTTATTGTGACAGCTTTTAGCACACTTATTACCTTTGGGGGTTTGAATGACATTTTGTCACATGGGAATGCATTTGAAAAGCTCACAAAAATGCTCATCGTGAAGCATGAGTTGCAAAGATTTCTCAATTAAAGAGTTTAATGAATTAATAACAGTGATATAGCTTTAAAATTGCATAGTGAGCCAGTTTTGAAGTTCTACAAAATATTACAATCAATTAAAAGCAAATTATTAAAACAGAAAAAAAGTTTGCTTTGTGTTTGAACTGCCATTTTTTTAAAATGCCATTATTTGTCAGTAATTTCAATTATACATTTCTGGTATTTTGTATATATGCATAAGTTACCCTGTGGTACTTTGTCCTGGTTATGCAATATAGGGACAACAACAACAACAACAACAACAAAAAAACATGTTTGGATTTTTTTTTAAGTTAGTTTAATTTACTTTTTTCAGAAAGTTTCTTCATTATTATCAAGTAATGCAAACACAATTTGTTGTTGTAAACTCATCCTCGCATTCTTGCAATGTCTTGTGCCTCCTTCTGTCAGTTCTTGCAGCTTCATACACCCAGGTGACAAAATGGTATTAAAAATCTGAATAAGAATTAAGAATCGTTATATATAAACTTTTGAGCTGCAGGGACTTTGAAGTAAATATTATTAGGTTATTATTCATTCATTCGTTTTCCTTTGGCTTAGTCCCTTATTTATCAGGGTTCGCCATAGTGGAATGACCTACCAACTCCAGTCATTTCCAGATTATGTTTTACACAGCTGATGTACGTCCAGCTGCAACCCAGTACTAGGAAACACCCATATACACACACATTTAAACACTACGGACAATTTTGTTTACCCAATTCACTTATAGACTGTGAGGGAAACTGAAACACCAGGAGCAAACCCACACGGACACAGGGAGAACATACAAACAGAAATGCCAACTGGCCCAGCCGAGACTCGAAACAGCAATCTTATATCTGTGAGGTGACAGTGCTAACCACTGGTATTTTTCCGGTATTTGTTCTTGCAGGATATGTTGAGGAAAGCATCCTTTAAATCTGTTTTATAGTAAATAACAAATAATTTCTGCTATCAGTAAAACTAAACAATGTGTTCTGCACAATACTCTTGCCAAGCAATAACATTATCTAAACATTTTTACATGTACTTTATGAGAATTAATGTGTTATTTCTTAATTTTTTTTATTGAATAATAGAGGTTTAAATTTATTTAACATTAGAAGAATATAAAAATTTACTGAAAATAATTTGGATGAATCAGAATGGTTTGAATCTTGATGTGATTTGAATCTTGATCTACTTCTGATGTAAGGTGATGTATGAATTAAATGGTGTATAATATATTTGAAATAACAATTCTTACACTATTATTATCATTAGTATGAATTGGTTGTTGTATTTAAATTGTCATTACCTTCATAAAAAAAAGATATAATTATGTTCTCATCATAATTCTGTCCTCATCTGTCCCAATTCAATATAAGCTCAAATCCAGGATAATTATTGGTTTTCATTAGAAACCATTTTAATCTTTTAACTTCTCACATTCGAAAATTCAGCAGTAGTGACTTGCCTGTGAGGCGTCACGGTGGCACAGCGTGTAGCACGATCTCCTCACAGCTAGAAGGTGGCTGGTTCGAGCCTCGGCTGGGTCAGTTGGCATTTCTGTGTGGAGTCTGCATGTTCTCCCCATGTTCGTGTGGGTTTTTTCCGGGGGCTCCGCTTTCCCCCACAAGTCCAAAGACATACGCCATAGGTGAATTGGGTAAGCCAAGTTGTCTATAGTGTTTGTGTGTGAATGAGTGTGTATGGATGTTTCAAGTGATGGGTTACAGCTGGAAGGGCATCTGCTGCGTAAAACATTTGCTGAATAACCTGGCGATTCATTCCGCTGTGGCGACCCCTGATTAATAAAGAGACTAAGCCGAAAAGAAAATGAATTAATGACTTGCTTGTTAAAATTTCAAGATCTACAGAACATTTATAGAAGAAACAACAGGTATTCGCTGTGAAATAAACCACACTCCTCATTGTGACACTTTGTATGAAGAGTTGAATAAGAGATTATTGGGAATTAAAAGAGGGGTGTGACAAACGACTGGTCAGATGAGAAACATGATGAGATAATGGAGAAGTGAGACGTTATAAAAGGAGACTGCGAGACACACAGAGAACAAAACTAGCACAGACATATAGAAACCCAGCCAGTGCAGAGAGTCTGAGTGAAGATGTGGTGGAAAACCTGTGTGACTTTACTCCTGCTGATGTGTGTCAGAGGTAAGAACTTACAGTCTTATGATTTAAGATCCACCTATGACTGTTTTAAAATTGAATTATCTTACATTAACATTAACGATCAAACGTGCATACACTCTAATTGCGAGATCAAGCTGTTGCATGGTCAGTTCAATAATTAACTTTTGTTTTCAAACTCCCACACCTTCTCTTTTACAGCAGAATGACTTACTAATTCGCAAGGTAAGCGTCCTTATTTCTCTTGACATTGAATCACAAATATCATTTCAAAAGTTCGTACTTAGATAATGCTTGGTAGTAGTAGTAGGTTTGGCATGCTGTCACGGGAGAGAACCCTGAGCTCTGATATAATGGAGCCCAGGGCTCCTGGCTGGTCAATGAGCATGTAAGGGGGTACGAGATCAGGTAGTTCTCGAAGGCTCCCCCTGGTAAAGGAGGAAAGGGGAGATGAACTGAACTGGGCAATTCTTCAAAAAACGAAGATAAGGGAGTAATGCTAGTCGGGCTATTTAAAGTGGATTTGGAATGAGAGACCAGCCGCGATCAATTATATCACATGCTCCATTCGAAATTTGTTTGTGAAACCTCAGTTTTATTAGAAATTGTTTGGACACTAAACTTTTTGTCACTGTGAACAGTCTCTCTCTCTCCCTCTCTCTCTCTCACACATTTTTTTCTTCACATTTTCGCATTTTAGGTGCTTTATTGGCATGACAAATAACTTTGCATTCGTATTGCCAAAGCAGTGCAGCGTTGCTGTGTACAAACAAAACAGTGCAAAAAGGGCAGTTGTGCATCGGCGCCAGTGGTGTAGTGGTTAGTGTGTTGACATGTGCACTCCGGTGCTCACAGCAACCTAAGTTCGATTCCGCCTCGTGGTCTTATGCCGATCCTTCCCCTCTCTCTGCCCCCCATGCTTTCTTGTCAATTGTCTCTACTGTCCTATCCAATAAAGGTGAAAGCACAGATATAAATAAAAAAAATAGATTAATAAAGATAAATTTAGATTAATAGTAATATACAAAACAGGATAAAGGTAATGAAAGCAATATCTAGAGTAAGTCCACAAGTAAAAAAAAAGTTTTAGTTGTTGTGTGCTGGAGACAGAGGAGCAGGTCATTGTTGGTTCCTCAGGCGGTGGCAGGAGTGCACAAACTGAGCTGCTAACACACAGCAGTACACACACTCCCCCTGTATGATGGGCAGTTTCTCACTGTTTGACAGGGACTCAAAGTTGTTGTGTATGTGTGCGATTTTCTAGTAGAACTTCTCCGGGATCTCGGAGTATTTAGTGCACTCGGTGAGGAAGTTCAGCTCCGTCTCCATCAGCTGCTGAGGGCAGTGTGGGCACAGCCGTTCCGTGCCGGCCCATCTCTATGGCCAGCTGGTGTCCGCTAAGTCTGTATTTGCTCAAGGTTTGTCAGTGGACCCCACACCTCACTGCCATAGAGGCCAGTCGGCTCGATGACTGACTCTAGGATTTTCAGCCAGGTTTGAACAAGGATGTCTATGGGGCATTGGCGTTTTATGGTGTAGAAGGCTCCGTGGGCTTTATCTCTCAGCTTATTCACTGCAGGATTGAAGTTTCCAGTGGAGGTGATGTTAAGACCTAAATAATTATACTGTGATGTGTGTGGATGGTGCCTCGTGTGAATGTTTGTTGTGTTCCCAGGTATCTGGCTCCTTTTTTGGAAGGTCATGATTTTGGTTTTGTGATTAGGTTGACGGTCAGAGCCCAGGTCTGCAGGTTCTGCTGAAGGCCCTGTTCAGTTGGCGATAGCAGCAGCAGGTCATCTGTGTACAGCAGGCATTTGATCTGAGAGTTGTGGAGATCGAGACACGGATTGGTGGATCGCTCCAGACTAAGCGCCATCTCGTTAATGTAGATGTTAAATAGTGTTGGGCTAAGGCAGCAGCCTTGTCTCACTCCATGCTCCTGGGGAAGATATTTTGTTCTTTTTGTGATCATTTTTATGCCACATTTGCTTTCGGTGTACATTGATTTAATAACGTCATAGGTTTTTCCACCTATACCACTTTTAATCAGCTTATAAAGTAACCCTTGGTGCTAAATTGAGTCAAATGCTTTTTTAAAATCAATAAAGCATGCATATATTTTACCTTTATTTTGTATGCAGTGTATAAAATGTGGTTGGATGTGCTGTTTTTTGGTAGAAATCCAATTTGACTTCTGCTTAAGACATTATGTGTCTCTCTCTCTCTCTCTCTCTCGGTCAGTTTGTGGATGTCCAGACCCGCAGTTAAACCCCCGTATTGTGGGTGGTGTGGATGCAATTGAGGGCTCGTGGCCATGGATGGTCAGTCTGCAGTACTATAGAAACCATATTTGTGGCGGCTCCCTCATCAACAACGAATGGGTGCTGACCGCGGCTCACTGTGTTGTTAAGTAAGATGTCAAACACAAACTATAAACAATGGCTTCATTTGGTTGGTGGAAATGTTCATGTATCAGTTTTTCCATCTCTTTTTTTCTTTCCCTGTATTCAGCATAACTATGTCCAACATGCTTGTATACCTGGGAAAGTGGAGCCGTTACGCAGCTGATGTCAATGAAATCACCAGAGCTGTCAGATACATCATTTCCCATCCCTCCTACAATAACAGAACTTATGATAACGACATCGCTCTGCTGCAGCTGTCATCTACGGTTCAATATACAAACTACATTAAACCCATATGTCTAGCAGATGAAAACAGCAACTTCCCTCCCGGCACCCGCAGCTGGGCCACAGGCTGGGGGCGTATTGGAGTTTTAGGCACAGGTGGTATAATAGGCAGAACCACAGTGTCTGTGCCTTTACCTCGTCCTGGGATTCTGCAAGAGGTTAAGCTTAAAGTATACAGTAATGCAGACTGCAATAGCATTTGTCATGGACGTATCAACCCCAACATGATTTGTGCTGGTACACGTCGTGGAGGCAAAGCAACCTTTTCTGTATGATAATCAATGAGATTGTTCAAGACATTAATTCTACTGTATCTGCACACACCTGAACACACTGCAAAAAATAAACTAAATCAGTGACCGAATAATGTAATCTCTCTCTGTAGGGGGACTCTGGTGGTCCACTGGTGAGTAAGCAGTGTTCAGTGTGGGTTCAGGCTGGTGTTGTCAGTCATGGTTATGGATGCGCACAGCCCAATCTTCCTGAGGTGTTCATCCGAGTCTCAGAGTATAAACTGGATTACAGCCGCTGTTGGTGGAAACCTGCCTGGGTTTGTCCACTTTGACCCAACATGTTTACTTCACAGTAAGATTCCCCTCCTCTCATGCCTTCACACACATATACAAAAAGTGTACAATAACACACACCTATTTTTACTAATGTTTGTTTATGTATTTTGTGTAGACAATTGCATTAAACTCAGCAGATGCTTTGGGTAGTAAAAACTGCTGCAGTGATTATATACAGTGATGCTCTGGTGAGTCTACACATACACACACACACACACACACACACACACACACACACACACACACACATACAGTACTATATATATATTTTTTTTTTTAAAAAAGGTTCTCACAATGGCAATAATAATAGTATTGCTAAATACTCATGGTCCCCACAAAATTATGAATTCCAAAACCAAACAAACATTAAAGCAATTTAGTGCTTTTATAGTCCAAACAAAAGAAAATATTGTTCATGGTCAAAAATAACATCATTGTAGTTAGTAGTACAACGTCACACATAAATAGCACACACACCTTACATGAATTTAACTCACCTTGCTCATTGAATGAGCACTTATACTCTTTCTCAATTGCTTGACCTGTTTGTTTTTGTGTGTCTGAAGGTTACTGTTAATGAGTCGGGAGGATCCTCATCAATACACACTTGCCTGTCACATGATAGATAAAGCCTCTTCCTGTCTATGATCTACTTCTGGCCATACTGATCTGGAAACTCTTTAACTTCTTTAGAATTAAAAATATAAAACATGAGCAACAACGTGAGCTTTTTTAAATTTTTTTTACTTTTTTTCTTGTAATCTTGTAAAAATACAACATAATGTTACATTTTCTGTTCGTGCATGATATTGGTTATAATAATGAGATTACAATAATGAGATGTAATTGAAACATGACAAAAAGAGTGCTTGATTGTTTGGCAGAATGTGCAGAAGTTTGAGAATAAAAATAGATTAGAACTGCACATCTGTGTATATTTCTGTCTTTTGCTTTCAAATGCAAACAAAAATGTCAAATTTGCACATCTGAATATTTGTCAAAAAAGTACATAAAGTTGCCAATTTGTTGTTGTTGAACACAATTACAATAAGTTGCAACATTTGAATGAAACATTTGACAATCATATTTGACAATCACATCAGGGGTTAAATGCTGTATACATTAGAGAGTTAAATTTATATAGAAGGGATTACAAAGGAGTAAAACATTATGTGTAACACAAGTGTAAAAGTGTAAGTTTTTATGTTTGCAAATTAATTCACCTCACGGCAAGTTATTCTTAACAGGATGTTGTCAGACCGCCTGGTTCAAATCAGGAAATTAAAAATACATGCGTGAGATGTTGAGTAAAGTGTGAATTGAACACAGAAGTAGATTTTTCTAGGTGATTTTTAATATTAAATGATTAGTATATGAGCGTTCGTACAAGAATCAATTTGTAAATCTAAAAGATGTGGAAACAGATGGATTGAATAATTATTAATATCAAGCACAGGGCCTCATCATCTTGTTTGTCCAAAGACAAAGAATTGTATAAAAGGTGGGCAGCACGGTGGCTCAGTGATTAGTACTGTCACCTCACAGCAAGAAGGTCATTGGTTTGAGTACCGGCTGCACCAGTTGGCATTTCTGTGTGAAGTTTGCATGTTCTCTCCATGTTCATGTGGGTTTTCTCTGGGTGTTCCGGTTTGCCCCACAGTCCAATGACGTGCTATAACTAAATGAATAAACTATATTGTCCATAGAGTGTGTGTGTTTGTGTATGTGCTCCAATACTGGGTTGCGGCTGGAAGGGCATCAGTAGTGTAAAGTAACTAATTACAAATATGCAAACTACCTAAATTGAGTAGTTTTTCTCAGGAATTTTAATTTACTGAGAAGTTTTAAAAATGTGTACTTTTACTTTCCCTTGAGTACATGTTTAGTGCAGTATCGGTACTTTTACTCCACTACTTTCCTTCAACCTGCAGTCACTACTTTATTTCTTTCTTGTCTATGGTCACTGTCTAAAGTAGAAAGATCAGTCCTGTGATTCCTGTCCAATTAAATCACACATAGAAAGTAAATCGCATCATACTGAACAACCTCAAGACATGGACGCTTTTAAATGCAGTAAACCTTTGGGAAACATTAAAAATGTCCAAGATGTCCAAAATCCTTACACGCAATGATCCAGAGACTTTTTATAGACAGCATGTCACTGAAAATGATGGATGTCGACTGTATGATGACTGAAATCACCAAACAGCCTTAAACAATCACTAAATGGAACGAATGAAGAATGGAAGGAAGAGCCAAATAAAAGGACGGACCAAACAAGAAATGGAAGGATTGAAGAACCAATTAAAATGAAGGAAGGATTCAAAGAAGAACTGAACAAACCAAGGAAGGAAAGAAGGAACAAACGAATGAACGAACAAAGGAAGGAACAAAAATATGGAAGAAAGAATGAGCGAACAAATAAAGGGAGGAAAGATGGAAGGACCAAACAAATGAAGAAGAATTCAAGGAAGGACTGAACAAACTAAGGAAGGAAGGAACAGACAAAGAAATGAAGGAACAAAAGGACCTAATGTAGGAAGGAACAAAAATATGAACGAACGAAGGAGGGAACAAACGAATGAAGGAAGGAGAACAAACAAATATTTGAAAGTTGGAAGCAACGAACGAAAATAGGAAGATCCCTAAATACACTACATGTTGTTTGTGCCGGGATGTGTAAACGTAACATTCTGTAGACGAATCAACTATTCTAAAGTGTAATACTCACTACTCACTACTCTTGAGTACTTTTAATAGGTCTACTTTTTACTCATACTTTGAGTAATATTTACTACAGATACTTTTACTCTACTTGCACATTTTAGGGCAAGTAATGGTATTTTACTTGAGTATGATTTTTCAGTACTCTTTCCACCACTGAAGGGCATCCACTGCGTAAAACATATGTCGGAAGAGTTGGTGCTATGGCGATATCTGAAATAGAGACCAAGCCAAAAGAAAATGAATTTATAAAAGGTCATATAAGAGGTTTTCTCAGGACATTTTCTTGAGGGATATTGGTAAGTTGCACTTTATTAAAAATAAATACAGTTATTTATAATCATGTGCCTTTTCCATAAGAAATGAACTATCAGATTGCAGAGCATCTTAGACTGATGTTAATTAAAGGTTATTTCAGGAAACAAGGCAAAGAAAACAACAAATAAAACTGGGTTTGGTCAATATATTCATATACTTTAACAACATCTCTGAAGGCGTCACAGTGGCGTGTGGCGAGACGAGATGTCTCTCACAACATTTTCTTTAGCACCACT
>CAIGQQ010038113.1:381789-400258 GCA_903798035.1 Danio albolineatus
CTGGATGAGGATTTGCCCAGCTTGACCAGTTGCTGCCTGTCCGTTAGAAAGCTGTTGATCCACTGACAGACAGAGGTGGGCACGGAGAGCAGAGTTAATTTGTGCAGGAGAAGTTTTGGGATGATGGTGTTAAAAGCTGAGCTGAAGTCAACAAACAAGATCCTCGCATAGGTCCCTGGTCTGTCTAGGTGTTGCAGAACATAATGCAGTCCCATATTGACTGCATCATCCACAGACCTGTTTGCTCTGTAGGCAAACTGAAGAGAGTCCAGTGAGGGTTCAGTTATGTCCTTCAGGTGGGCCAGCACCAGCTTTTCAAACGACTTCATGACCACAGATGTTAGCGCCACCGGTCTGTAGTCATTTAGTCCTGTAAGTTTGGGTTTCTTTGGGATGGGTATGATAATGGAGCGTTTGAGGCAGGAGGGCACTTCACACAGCTCCAGTGATCTGTTGAAGATCAGGGTGAAGATGGGGGCCAGTTGGTCAGCACAGGATTTTAAACAGGCTGGTGTTATAGAATCTGGGCCTGGTGCTTTTCTCCTCTTTTGTTTCCGGAAGACCTGGCGTACATCATCTTCATTAAACTGAATTGCAGGTATGGGGGAGGCGGGGGGTGGTGGAGGTGTTAATGGTGGCGTGAAGAGCAGTTCAGGGTGGGTGTGGGGGGTTTTCTCAAACCGGCAGTAAAACTCATTCAGGTCGTTAGCAAGTTGTTCATTGTCTACAGTGCTGGGGCTTGGTGGCTTGTAACTTGTGATATTCCTTAAGCTTTTCCACACGGATGCTGAGTCGCTGGAAGAGAACTGACTCCTTAGTTTTCCAGAGTAGTTTTTTTTGGCGACTCTGATCTCTCTTTCCAGGGTGTACTTTGCTTGCTTATACAAGGCCCTCTCCCCATTCCTGTAAGCAGCCTCTTTGGCCTGACGTAGCTGTCTGAGTTTTACAGTGAACCATGGTTTGTCATTGTTGTATGTGAGTTGAGTCCTGGTAGGGATGCACACATCTTCACAGAAACTAATATAAGATGTTACCGTCTCTGTGAGTTCATCCAGATCGTTAGCAGCATCTTCAAAGACACTCCAGTCAGTGAGGTCGAAACAGGCTTGTAGATCCCGCTCTGTTTCATTAGTCCATCTTTTCACAGATCTTAATACAGGTTTGGCTGTTTTCAGTTTCTGTTTGTAGGTTGGTATAAGATGGATTAAACAGTGGTCAGAGTGTCCTAAAGCTGCTCGTTGAACAGAGTGGTATGCATCCTTTATTGTGGTATAGCAGTGATCCAATATGTTGCTGTCTCTTGTGGGACATGTAACATGCTGTCTATATTTTGGCAGATCATGGGATAGTTTAGCTTTGTTAAAATCCCCGAGAATGATTAAAACAGAGTCCGGCTGCTGTCGCTCAATTTCCGTGATCTGATCGGCTAGTTTCTGTATCGACAAGCGCGCGTGCGCTTGTGGCGGAATGTAAACAGAGACGAGGACAAACGAGCAGAACTCACGCGGTGAGTAGAAAGGCTTACAGTTAATAAACAGTGCTTCTAGATCTGGACAGCACATCTTCTTTAAAAGAGTTACATCTGTACACCACCTTTCATTGATGTAAAAGCACGTCCCGCCACCGCGCGATTTCCCTGTCGTTTCCTCGTCGCGATCCGCTCTAAACAGCTGATAGCCTGGAAGGTTGAGCGCGATGTCAGGTATGGTGTCGGTCAGCCAGGTTTCCGTGAAGCACAGAGCAGCTGAATGCATAAAATCCTTGTTTGTCTGAGAGAGCAGAGTGAGTTCGTCAATTTTGTTGGGTAGAGAGCGAAGATTTGCCAGATGGATGCTCGGTAATGCGGTTCGAAATCCTCGTTGTCTGAGTTTCACAAGCGCGCCTGCACGCTTCCCACGCCGGCGCTTCAGAACGCGCTTGAGTAGCACCGCGGCTCCTCCGACAACAATGTCCAACAGAACATCAGATAAGTCCAAGTCTGGAAAAGTATTTGGTGGTGTATGCGTCCGGATGTCCAACAGTTCGTCTCTGGTGAAACTAATTGTAGGAATGTGACAAAAAACAGGACAAACTAACAAAAAAACGAAAAAAAAAACTGCAGAGCACGTCACGGAGGCAGCCATCAGCGTCGGCGCCATCTTCATATATCATTTTATATAGATTTATTATTTAAGTTCAGAGAAGTACTTTTTTACCTCAGGAGTTTCCCTAAATGAACCTGTGACAGTAAACATTAGCATGAACATCTTAATAAAGCCATAAACACATTATGAGTGTTAATTTGATGAAATTCGTATTAAAATCTGTTTTATTTGTTTTGTGCTGCGTATATTTGTAAGGTCTTCAAACAGTGTTTATTGTAAAACTCCCAATGTAATGTTGTAATGTTTAAATAATCTTTGGTTAAAGATGCATGAAGTTCATGTGACCATCAGGAAGAAGGCAGCATCTCATTCCTCATGGGACGCGTTCTCTTCCTCGCGGTCTCCTGAGTTTGTTCTTCCGATTTTTGTTCTTCCGGTTTTTGTTCTGCCAAAACCGGTCTCCACAAGAACACAAGTCCACTCTCTGCATTCTTGGAATTGAGAAACAGCCCTTGTTTCACCCATCACTAGTTAGTGGTGCTTATAAATGTCTGTAATGCCTTGCAGGTGTGAGTCTAATCAGTGTTTGGGTCATTTGTATCAAGTGTGTGAGTGTAATTAATGCAATGTTTTATGGAGGGTGTAGGTTAGATGAGTGACAGAGGTGTAAGATGGAGTGCCATCTAGAGGAGCTCATGACACAGTTGGTAACCATAACAGTTTGCTTCAGTGATGCTCCGTAAAGTTTTCCGGATATTCAGATGGCAAAATATGTTTCAGGATCATGACCTCGTCAGACCAGTTAGGCTGGTCCTGCCAGTGCAGCAGCCAAAAGATCTCTGGAACATCAGCACCCTTGTTGCCCAGCATCAACAGGCTGATCTTTACTGGAAGGGGCTCAGAAGGACCAGGCTAGAAGAAAGGTTATTTTAATAGCTGTGAGATAACACATGGGAAAAACCACTATAGTAAATTAGAGAAAATACTATGGTGTTTTTGAACCACATTTATTTTTTCAGTTTCATGAATTATTTTGTGCTTTACAATTATTGACCTTTTTAAAAAATATTGTTAAAAACAATATTCTACAGTGTACACACTTAAAGCACACTCTTCCTCACATATGTTTTTGAAACAAAACATAGGAAAAAATTCTCTACTGTCACCTAGTGGAGGAATGTGAACCAAACCTACATGAAGTACCAGACTTTGAAATACAATTTCAACTAAAAAGTTGGACTTTTGTCTGTGTTTATGATAACATTGCTAAACAAAAACCCTAATAAAATATAAATATGCATTATATAAATATACTACATGCAACCTAAAATGTGGAGTGTTAAAAACCTTTAAAATAAGACAATTCTTTACTCCAGTGTGACCAGGGCACTCTTAAAAACAGGCAAAATCCTGTAAAGAAAAGTTTAAAATATGCAGTAGAGTTGAAGAGATCATTTAAGTATTAACCCAAAATTAGAATTATCCATATGTGATGAAACATCGGTTATGACAACCCAAACATTGTGTTAAATTTTATCCTATTTTTGAACTGTATAATAGACATTCAAAAATAAACAGCCATCATTGTGGCAGCCTTTGTTAATCACATACTCACTCCTTTGGGGGTTTGTATGAAATCTTGTCATCACATGAGAACGTGCCAAATAAAGTGCCTAATCAAATAGCACTAGTGTATGAGTTCAAAACTTTCCTCTCAATTAAAGAGTTTAGTTTGTTAATAGCACAGTGAACAAGATTTAAAGTAATACAACATATTACAATCAATTTCAAGCAAATTGATTAAACAGAAGAAAGTTGTGAGTTGGTTGTTGTAATGGAAAGTGTTCAACTGACTTGCAAATCTACTACATGATTTACATCAAATTTAAAATGGTTTGCATTTTAGTAGGCACTGCAACGTTCTTGTCACTAAACATCAGACATTTTTATGACAAGATATGTCTACTGTAATTTCAGTTAGATATCTTTGCTTGGCTTATATCTGTATTTTGTTTAGTGCAGCAGAAAAAAATGAAATACCAAGAAAGACAGAAAGAAAAAAAAAAAGAAAGAATGTATTTGCTTTCATTTAATTTAACAGTTTCATTATCTCCAAGTAATACAAACAAAATTTGTTCTTGTAAAATAATCCTTTGCAAAAGTTTTCTTCCATGCACAATATTTCCTTCCTATATTTTTAAAGTCAGTATAAGAATTATTAAAAACTTTTGAACGGAGTGTTTTGTGTAAATCTAAATGATTAGGTTATTTTAAGTTATTGATTTTGGGGTCTATGCTTAATTATATATTATGTGTAACTTATTGTATAATACTAAATTGTAGTGCATTTTTTTAAATTATACCTTTTTATATTATTCAAATTTGGAAGATTATAAGGGTGAATTCCACTGTATTGGCATGATTTGTGCAATGATTTATTGATAATTTTGTTCTTGCATAATATGTCTTTATCAGTGTTATATTAATAGTTACATTAATAAATTGTTAAAGAGCCCATTTTATGGATTTTTGAAAATGACCTTCCATGCAGTGTGTAACACAGCTCTAAGTAAAGTGAAATGTCCAGCTAAGGCTTAAATCTGAAAGTGCAAAGTGTTTAAAACGATTGATTCATATATAAAAGAGTCGACTCATTGTTGTTTAAATGAATCGTTATTAGAACGAGTCTTTAGCCGTTTCGGCTTGACGTCAGGGGCGCTGCTAGCAATTTTGGGCCCCATGAAAAAATATGAGGATGGGCCCCCTACTACCAAGCTAGCTATCCAAACTCTTTGTCCGCGATGTAGTTATACTGACCTATGCATTTTATTATTGATTTTGTCCACAAATTATCAGTATTAAGAAAGAGAACGACCATGACTGTAGCTAGCAGATGATTAATTGTTCAAATGTAAACGTAGTACAAAAAAAAAAGGAACAGTAATAAAATATTCACTGAAAATTTTACATTTTTATGTGCATATATACACACAGTTGAAGTCAGAATTATTAGCCCCGTTTATTTTTTCCCCAATTTCTGTTTAACGGAGTGAAGATTTTTTTTACACGATTTTAAACATAATAGTTTTAATAATTCATTTCTAATCACTGATTTCTTTTATCTTTGTCATGATGACAGTAAATAATATTTGACTAGATATTTTTCAAGACACTTCTATTCAGCTTAAAGTGAGATTTAAAGGCTTAACTAGGTTAATTAGGTTAACTAGGCAGGTTAGGGTAATTAGGCAAGTTATTGTATAACAGTGGTTTGTTCTGTAGACTATCGAGAAAAAAAAATTGCTTAAAAGGGGTTATAATTTTGACCTTTAAATGTTTTTTAAAAAAATTAAAAATGCTTTTATTCTAGCCAAAATACAACAAATAAGACTTTCTCCAGAAGAAAAAATATATCAGACATACTGTGAAAATTTGCTGTGTTAAACATCATTTGGGAAATATTTAAAAAATAAAAAATAAATGAAAGGGGGGCTAATATCTGTATGTGTGTATATCTGTATGTTTGTGTGTTTATACACACGTGCTTGTGTAACTGAGTACATGCAGTAAAGTAATACAGACAGAATTCTGCAGATTTTTTACATTTAAATTACGTCATTCACTATGGGCTCTACTTTAACAATCTAGGCTCAAAAGACTGGCTTGAGGAGCATCCTGGCTATGACATATTTAAAAGATACATACTTAATTCAAAACTTGTCTGCATGGACATTGAGATATTGTTTTACACTATTTTGCTGGTATGAGTTTGTCTAATCAGTAAAGGCTCGTACACACCGGGACGCTTTTCGTTTGCGTTTATCGTCGGCGTTTTTCGAGACGTTTTTCAGCATTCAAGCCCAAACGATTTTCTCTGGCGTCGAGCAGGAGAGCATGCAAAATCACTCCTTGACGTTAGATGGCGCACACGGTGGCGCCAAGCTTCTGACACCCGCTTGTTACACAGAAGAAGAAAAGAGGAAGTTTACACGCTTGTTGTTGCCGATCGGCAAAGCATGGATGGTTCAAGTAGCAGCTCTAGCGCTGAAGAGATTATTATTGTTCACAAGTGCAATAAGTAGCTCCACGTTAATATCTCCTCTGGGCATCTGCGCTTGCATTGACAGTTTTGCGCTTGAGCGCCTCCAAGGGGTGTTTACCGTAACTTTAGCGGCTCCGTACACGCGAGCAACAGTGGGAATCTGATTGGTGGAGAAGGTTTTGACGCGAGGCGTCAAAACAAAAAAACGAGCATGAGGCGTTTCTTTAAAAATGACGCTTTTACGCCTGGCGTTTTGCGCGTTGGTGTTCACAATCACATTGGCGCCCTTTATTTAGTCTCGAGGCGTCAAACGCCGACCGAAAACGCGAGCAAAAAACGTCTCGGTGTGCACGGGCCTTTATATTACTAGAAATGGTCCACGGGGCAAAAAATAAATAAATAGATTATTATCTTTCAAGTTTTGTCTGTCAGTTTTATGTTTGCTTTGCTGTTATAACTAATATTATTCTACATAATCATCATTGTGGAAAAAGAGCAGTCATTTAATAGTGGCCACGTCAACAATTAAGTTAATATTATACTTAATATTAATACTTAAACGCAGACTGCAATGCACATGCTATTTTTAAAGGCAGGATCTCAGTTACCTGCTTCTTCAACTGGGAGATGAGTTTGGGGAACTTCGTAGGGAAGAGCGGGTGAGGGCGAATATATAGAGAGAGCTCATCATTAGCAAAATTAATTAAACTAGCGGCGCTATCATTACCGCAAAAAGAAAGCTCTGTGAATAGACATAACGTTACCTTTCTTTTCAAAAAACTGTGATAGCAACTGCCATCCCTTTTTCTCTCTCTCTGCTTTTTGTAGCCTCTCTTTTCATTTTTGATGACAGGATTTAATCTTTGTTAACCTGTTAAGGACATCGCTGCTTTGACAGTTCATCTGACGATCGCACTCAAAGCATCAACTCTCTTCGCGCTACTGACGGACTGAACTATGCAGTGAAAGGAGGGGGGTGCGATTTGACAGTGACAGACACGAGAGGCAGATATAAGCCGTTTTTTTTTTCTAATAAATTGTTTTACTTGTAATTTAGCGATACATTCCCAATTTATATTACATTATAGTACTGATATTAATTATAAAGCAGATCTCTGGGGGCCCCTAGAGTGCATGGGCCCTTAGAACCGTCCTAACTTTCCCCCCCTTAGCGGCGCCCCTGCTTGACGTCAATGCGAAACATAAGCCCCGCCCACTAGTTGCGCGCGCAGACCCTGGGAAAATTGAACTCCCGCCCACAGACATGAAGAAAAAGTGGATGACAACAAGCACTGTATCGCAATAAGTGTTGTAGTATAACCAGCGGAACAGCAGTGACGTGTGATATATATATATATATATATATATAAATATATATATATATATATATATATATATATATATATATATAAATAAAGATTTAAAGAGAAGTATGGGAGCTTTTGTAGTATTGGTTTTTGCGTTTTGCTCTTTGTAGACGGTCCCTAAGGATCGGTCTCTTTGCTGCCTGCGCAGAGAGTTCAATATAATGCGTCCAGCGCGTAGGCAAAGCTAATTTTTAGGAAAATGAGGTTGTAGGTAATTGTAAACATTGCGATGGTTGAAAAGAGGTGCTATTTGTGTAGGAACAATGTTTCGGTCATGAGTTATTGATCCGGAAAACACGACTGCTGCTAACTTTACTGAACTTATCGGCATTCCGGTTAAATCATGTCCTGTAGACGCTGTGCTCTGAAGTGCGAGGGAAAAGCCGTGTTATTTTCCCTACCTGGAAACCTCTTTTCCCTACCTGGAGTGGTTGAGTTTTTTGGGGGGTAAAATACCTGAGAATTACATCCCCAACATGGTGCTGTGTTCGCGTCATTTCTCTGAAGAGAGCTACACTAATCTACCAGCTTACAATGCGGGATTTGTTGCACAGTTGTTGTTAAAGGATGGATCAATACCCAGTTTATTTGGACCAGCGTGTTCTTCCAGTCTTGTTCACTGTAACAAGGTAAATATGGATGTAGTTGTCTGTATTGTGTTTGCTCCGTGCAGCATGTAGCGGTAGCCATTTAGCTTACTGCCGAATGTAACTATTTGTTGGCTTACAATAGTCAATAAAGTGTTCATTATTACTGAATGTTTACCATTCTCTGAATGAAACCGTTCTCAACCCACCATATGGGCTCTTTAAATGTATAATGACGTCCCAGTTGCTAACATAATCCACGGTCACCGAATATGGAATGGAGACTTGTGTCACTGATACTTTGGAAGTTCGCTAGATGACCAATAACTCTGAAGAGTAAGAAAATGGGCCAATGAATGCCTATGAGTTGGCAGAGCTCGGCTCCATAGGTGCTGGTGATTAATCATTAGTAGAGTATATAACCACACCTGAGAGAGCGTGCTTCAAACTTTAGCCACTGAAGGAAGCCAAACAATCAGCTCTCAGCTGGAGACTCAGCTGCTGTGGCAATAAAGACACACGGCTACGTTCCCTCTTTGGGGAATGTGGGTTACGTTAGTAACCTGGACCTTCCCTTTCAGAGGAACTACGAAATGTGTCAACTACACTTTGGGAGTGTGTATGGAAAATGGCACAGCAACTAAGCCTGTTACGCCCATGATGTGAGGTTTGCCAAGCAGTGCATAAGTGCATAAGCATCACCAATGGTGCAACCTTCCAACATCCCTAGGCCTTTTAACTTCCAAAATCTGGGAATAATTTGGAAATAGTTCATGGGTCGTAAGTAAGCTTTTTACCTAGCTGACTAAAGTCTAGGGATTTAAAGTGAAGTTTATTTATAAACTAATTTCGAGAGGATCACATGCTTATGATTGCTTGCGGCTGGTCCCACATCATTCAATTTATGATTCACCAATCAGACAATTCTTAAGGCACTATAAATACCCTAAGTTCCATGTAATAGCCATCTTCGTTTTGAAGACAGCACAGCTCCCTATCAGCCAGCTACTGCAACAACTATTTAAAAAAAAAAAACAACTAGATCTCCAACAATAACTCCAACAACAATTTTAACAACATCACAACCTTCCACTTCAAACTGCCTCACACAACGCATCTGCCATGTCTTCAACCCAATTCTCCTGCAAATCTTAGTCCAAAACTCAATTACAGTCCACGAACTTTGCCTAAACTCTCAAGACACCGCCGATCCAAGCCAATGCAATGAAGCCGACCTCTCACCGCTCTCCTAGTGGTCCACCCTCTGTAATGTACATAGCATGCTTTATGGGAAGCGTTGCAAAAATAACTACTCTCCAACTAAGACTAAACATTTTATAAATCTTTTGAGAGACGACTCTCATGTAAATAGAAAGATTTTTACCAAAGAAACTCACCTCTCAAGCTTCCCGCCTGTCCACAGATCCATAACATTTTAACAGTTTGAAGTGATTTGATTGCAAGAGTCCAGGCAATCCAGTCCGTAAAACATTAGTCCACAACATATTCATTCGTTGATAAACATCCATGGAATGCACTGCTATCATCCAAACTAGTGGATGGAGTGCGTTCAGTAGAGTAGCGACTTCAGTTCACAGTTGATATGTTTATTAAAATAAAACAAATTTAAAAAACCTGCCACATCTGATAGCCATTTAACTTCTGAAATGGTTATTACCCAGCTAGTGAAAAACATTCAACACATCGAGCATAGAAGTCCAATTGTAATATGCCATAGTGACTCATAGGTCCATACACAAAAGTGTCTTATACAAGTTTATAATGACAAGTCGTTTGAATGTGAAACGGGAAAGAAACAAACTTCCTGGTTGACTGCTATGAATAAGAGGAGGACATAAGAGGAGGACACAGGGACTACAGATGTAAATTAGCTTTACAGCTAACTCTGGCACAACATGTCATGTTGTACATTGTCCCTGTATAAATAAATAAATAAAATAAATAAATTTCTGACAAAGGAGTAATGTTTCATCTATTGACTCGGTGTTAGATACATTTGCATTTTAAACCAATATCTATATCAATAAGGGATTTAAACTCCACTCCACTATCACTTCACCTACTCAGTCATCAAGAGTTACTTCCAGGACCACCAGATAAGCCACGCCCCATATTTTAGCTCTCCATCCATCTGCCCACCTCTACCATCGTTGCACATTGTGACAATGAAGCTATCGTACCATGAATTAACAAAAGGCGCTTCTATTCACAGTTGCCAATGCCCTTAATAAGACACCTTGCATGGATATCAGCTAAAACAATTCATTTTGCCTGTCATACATGTACCATGTTGTAAAAAAAATCACTGCAGTGATGCCCTAGCTGAGCCCTTATTCACTTTCATCTCTACATATCACTACTGACAGTATTTAACATTCCCGCAGGAGCAGTCATAACGCTCCAATACTGACTACCACTGCACCTCTGCAAAAGCAAAGACACTCTGCCGAGCCTTATTCTCCCTCTGCACCACTGCCGCAGCAGTGACGCTTTGCCTGAGCTAATACACACTTCCACTTAGACATTGACTTCTTCTCCCCAGCACTGCCACAGCAGTTTAAATGCCTTCACGGAAGCATATTTACCTGTTATTATTGACTTTCATTTCACCTCTGCAACTGCAGAGATGCTCCGCCTAGCTTAAAATCTCCCCTGCACCACTGATATCCATTGCACCTCTGCAACTGCAGAGATGCTCTGCTTAGCTTAAATTCTCCTCTGCACCTCTGCACCACTGACATCCATTGAACCTCTGCAACTGCAGAGATGCTCCGCTTAGCTTAAATTCTCCTCCAGGGTTCCCCCGGGTCCTTTAAAAGTCTTAAAAAGTCTTAAATTAAAATCTTGGAAATTAAGGTCTTAAATTGTCTTAAATTTACTGCAAAATTGCTGTAGGTATTACATTTTTAGCTGGTGTGCTTAATGATGATAGGGAAGCACAGTGGTCCACCGTAAAACATCTAATAGTTGGTCAATTTAGTATGTGTGAAACAGGAGTGAAACACAGTCGGCTATAACATGTTTCACTTCACCGCCAGACACCCAAAAGTCAGAGGTACTGTGAGTTCTCCATACCAGGGGTTTACAAACTTTTAAAACACACGCCCCCCCCCCCAGTTTGGCCAATTTCACTCGCGCCCCCCTCTCCCCAGAGCCAAAATTATAATCCATGTCTTTACATTCACATATTACTTGCTGCGTTTAAAGTGCATAGCACAGGGGCGTCGCTAGACCCAATTTGAAAAGCGCCAGAGCCCCAGTAAATGCTTTGAGATATAATTTACTTCATTTGCAAAGTGTATTTATTTAGACTGGTAATCCCAGAATAAAGATGTTAATCTTTATGTGCAACGCTGGTGAAAGCAGTGTAGTATATATATATATATATATACATACACACACACAGAATACAGCAGGGACCAAGATGGCAGAACTTATCACTAAATCGAATTTCATTAGAAAATAGAAAAACATGCAAGGAAAAGAGAAGGGAGTTGGTGGACCTAGACAATGAAATTGAGAAGAGAGATGCCACATGTCTTGAGGAGAATTTGGAATGTTACAAAACAAAGGGTTTCTCTCATTAAAAGTCATGTAATACCATTTGTGTTTTCTAACAGTTATGTAGATTATTTGTCAACATTTTGGCTTGTGAAAGGCTGTTTGGAGGACTTTCATTATTGAGCTTATTTTCAGTATTTTATTCTATATGGTTCCTTCATACAAGGCATTGTGTTGTTTAGAGTAATCTAACTTATCTATGTTATGTTGGCTCTGTTCTACATTACAAAGGAACAAAAAAAAAGAAAAGAAAAAGGTCTCAAAGAAAAGTGTTTTTGCTTCTTTTTTTCTTTTCTTTTAACTTACCGAGTTTACACATTGCACATAATGGATACCAAATGGTAAACTTTAAAGTTTTGATTCCCATTGTAGGAGGCAATAAATTGAGTAACCTATTTCAAAGAAATTGTGAAATTTTTGGGTCTTAATTTACATTTGTTGAGGTCTTAAAATGGTCTTAAAAAGCATTAAATTTTACTTTTAAAATGGTGCAAGAACCCTGTCCTCTGCACCACTGACTTCTGTAAGGATGGACCACAAGAATTGCTATGCAATAAAACAATCAACTTTCTGATCTGAGAAGAATATCAGGAAACCAGTTGTCCAACTGTTCTATTCAAATCAACCTGAGACTGTTGACGATAGGCTGGAAACACAGAGCTACACCTCACTAGGGGGGAATGTGAGAAAGTTCACCTTTCTCATTTCACCTCAAGCTCCCCTCTTTACCTTTAAGTTACCTTCTTATCAGAGCACATTTCACACAGGTTTTAACATAAAGTGTCTTGTTGCCTTAAATTCATGTTTGGTATCATTTAAGTTGTGTGATTGGTAAAATGGTCTTAATTTCAATGTAGTATTTTACTTGTTTATGTTGAGTTGGTTTTTGGCTTTGATAAAATCTTTGCCAGATGCTTCCCCTCCATTATGCTGCGTTCACACCAGACGCAGAAGCTGCGTGAAGCACAAGTGATGTACACGTTAAGTCAATGTAAAGGCGCGAATAGGCATCCTGATGCGCCTCCAGTTCGAAAATCTGAACTTCAGCGGACATTCGCGCCGCGTTAACCAATCAGGAGCTTATCCTTGTGGGGGTGTGATTATGACGACTGTTGTTGGTGTCCCGGCGGAAAATCCTCCTGCCGACACCGGTTCATCAAACTGGGCTTGGCTCGGTCAGAAGCACTGCTGAAAGCTTCCATCATCCAGGTTAAGATTCTGGAGGAGTTTATGAACTCATAGAGCTCGGTGCACCTCTGAAAGGATCTAGTGGACTCAGATACGGCTCCAAACAAATGGACGCTGTTTTTCAGCCTTCATAAAGCACATAAACACAGTTATTTTTTCTGTAAAATCCATGTTAGCCATTTAGCAATAAAGCTAGAGTCACCAGGCCATAGACAGAAGCCCTGCCCATCACGTGAATCCATCTCTGTTGTCAAGTCAATTTGACGTGCCAATTAAAGCTAGTAAACTCAAATGTTCATGCGTCCATTTACACGTGAATATCGCGATTTCTCCACGCTTGCCACGTCTGGTGTTAACACAGCATCAGAGATGGTTAACACCTCAAATTCACCAGCCAAGGGTCTCGGGGACGCTTCTATTGTCTTGAATTTGTGGCTGTTTGTTTTGAGTTGAGTATTTAAAGGAAATGTGCACAAATACCATTGGGATCTTGTAGTCAAGACACCCCATTGCAGCACATGAGTCTCTGAGGTTTCTATGCTGCAATGTAGCTACTTCTCGGGTCATGTATGCATCTCTAACTATTTAATTTATCTTTGAGTGATGGATATTGTATTTTTACAGTATCATCTCTGAATTGGCTTTCTGATTGTTTTATCATGTAATTGGCATAACAAAATTTTACCTGCCAAATAAAATGTTACGTTTTGATTCATTCTGAATTCTCCTGAAATCTTTTATATCCAGTAGTTTAAGTGGAGTCCATTATGATTATGATCCTACCATTATGGTGAGTCATGATTAGACGTTTGATTCTAAAGACACAATTGACTGTACGGAGCAGTTTTGGAATGACAGCATGGAGATATTTAATCATCTAATCGCTGAAATTAGCAAGTTGTATGGAAGTGGCTAAATCAACTACCTTTTTAGGATGAGTGAACAATTTGGAACCAGACTATTTAAGTACTAGCTAACCCTACATCCTCTGACTAACTTCAAAGTGTCGACATACTGTCATTGAGAAGACACGCAAAACCCGGGGCGTGAAACTCTGAGTGGCGTTTGGTCCCTAATAAACGTATAAGTGAAGTTTCACAAACTAATTTCGAGAGGAGCACGTGATATGATTGACTTCAGCTGATTCCCATTGCTAATCATTAGCTAGCCTATCAGATCATCCTAAACCTAATATATATATATCCTGCCTAAACTTCATTCCACATCTTCGTTTCCGGAAGAAGGCTCCCGACAGGGCTGCTCCAGTTCCTTCACGAGCTTAAAAAACTCTCTCTACAAACTTTTGCAACTTCAACAAAACAACAACAACAACAACAGCAGCAGCAGCAGCAATTCATCTGGAGCCATCTTCAACAACAGATAACATGAACAGGAACAAAACTCCGCTCTCCCTGAAACACCAGCCCAGGGTTTAACAACACCAAGCCCAGCCCGGAAGCCGGCTAAACACCGAGGCTCCTCTAAGGCCTATCCGCTCAACCATGACAAGAACCCAACACCGCATTCAATCGCCATCTCCAGTCACTCCAAATCGCCACCTACCTTCTCCAGCTTCTTTCCACGCCTCTGCAAGATCATCATCCCTCACTTCCAACAAGATGACTGTATCAGAAATCCGCCAGCTTCTCACAAAGCGGAATCACCATCTCCAGCTGCTGCAATGATCCAATCTGCTATAATTCTACAGACCAACTCCGCATAAAAGTCAGACTCCGTAGGCAAATAGATGCAAATAAAAAATGTCTTTATTTTCCAAGCAACAGAACCCAATGCATCTTATCACAGCACTATTTCTAGCTTAAGTTTCATAACAAACGCTGAGTTACGGTCACAACTGTGCTTCCTGCTAATGCTCTCTCTCTCCACGCAGTGAAGCCACCGTAAGATAATGTTGTACTGACACCTTGCGGCCAATCGCCAATATACAATCTATGGCTCCTACAATTAATAAAGCTATTTCACAGAACAAGACACGCTGCATCTACCTCAACATTGTCAACGTACAATCCATCAGACAACGATGTCCCACTCGAACAGGCAACCCCCCCCCCCCCCCCCCCCCCGGATACTAACCTTCACAACAAAATTTTCTCAGGATGCAGTAATCTTTCCTGTGCGGTCTGCTGTTTAAACCTGCTCAAGACAACCTCCTGCCCCTTCATAATCCCCTCCTCTGAAAGAACTTCAATTCCCAAAAATCCACCAGCAACGTCCCCAGCCCATCTACCTCCGCTAACCCTACAAGATGCCTTCGCCACGCCTATATATATATATATCTGCACATTTGCAATTACTGCGGCGGCGCAGTAATTTTTGTAAATTTTCTGAATTTCTCATTTCAGGTTTGTTTAACGGATCCCACTCCAGTGTCTTGACTCTCCCGTCCTACAACCTCGCCAGCCCCAACTAACAATCTGACATCGCCAAACCAGAAGCGGTTGAGCAATTAATCAAACCCCCCCCCTACGTTTAGTGTATATTGCACCAGCACCATTGGAGTGGCAACTAGGACGTTTCTGGCAAAAACAACTGTTAATTAATCTTTTATCTCTAATGATTAAGCCCTTTCCAGCATTAGTCTACCCGTCGAATCCCCATTAAACTACCACGACAGAGACCAAGCGATTTCTTTCATTAAACTAGTCAGCTGTAATGCTTGGCTCGCTAAAGTCGACATCAAGCCAGCCTTTAAATCATGCCATTACATCCTGATTTCAGGCATCTTTATAACACTAATTGGGAACCACACTTTTACTTCGCAGCCTGCCTAACCTATAATATTCGATATGCTTTAGAAGGCATATGCTGGATTTTACTAATAACTACGGGATTCCGCATGTAGTTCACCTTATAGATAATTTCCTCATTATCTCTGGCCTCCCCAATACTAGAAATTCCATTCCAATAATATTCATCGGCATTATTCGAATTATACCCCTTAGTAGCTGCGGCTATATTACGGGGAGACGAATGGTCCGTCTCCAGCACCCTCGTTCACTGTGACAACAAAGCTTAGTTCACAGCATTAAAAGAGGGCGCTCTCATTTCTCCTGCTCTAATGCCATTACTCCTCTGCTTTATTTGAACATCAGCCAAAAACAATTTATTGTGACTACTGTACATGCCCTGGTTTCCATAACCAATAGCTGACTCTCTCTTTTGCTTTCATTTCAGAACGGCGCCAGCAGAGCTGCATCCGACTCCCATACCCACTTATTCAAAGATGTTATTCCCATAGATCACCCCATGCACAACCAGCACCAAACATCCATATCTCTTATCCTTCAGGCAGTTTCTCCCAGAACCCCACAATCATATCTCACTGCATGGAAGACATTTAAACATTTTCATTCCCTGTACAACACTACATCCCCCAATTTTTTCCCTACTTCCAATCACTTCATTACATATCTTCATTCACTCAAACATTCATTCATTCATTCATTTTCTTTTCGGCTTAGTCCCTTTATTAATCCGGGGTCGCCACAGCGGAATGAACCGCCAACTTATCCAGCATTTGTTTTACGCAGCGGATGCCCTTCCAGCCACAACCCATCTCTGGGAAACACATCCATACATTCTCATTCACACACATACACTACGGACAATTTAGCTTACCCAATTCACCTGTACCGCATGTCTTTGGACTGTGGGGGAAACCGAAGCACCCGGAGGAAACCCACGCAACCACGGGGAGAACATGCAAACTCCACACAGAAATGCCAACTGGCCCGGCCGGGGATCGAACCAGCGACCTTCTTGCTGTGAGTCGAACGTGCTAACCACTCGGCCACCGTGGCGCCCCTCACTCAAACACATCCAAGCTAATTCTATCAAAAGCTATCTAAGTGGAATTCAGTTTTTTCACAAGCTTATATACGGCTCTATTTCCGATTCCATAGCCAATTCACAAACCAGCCTTCTTAATAAAGGCATGCAAAAAGCAAACCCCTCCCTCCCAGACCCCAGACTACCTATAACACACATATACTTTCCAAATGCTTTTCCCCACTAAGGAAAGGCTATCTATCCTTTGCATTAAAGCAATTCCATCTATAGTCGCTCATACCCTTATTAAGATACCTCGCATGAATATCAGCTAAAACAATAATAAAAAAATAATAATAAAAATCACCCTTCTGATTTTCTTTTTCTCATTCCAGAGACTACGGCAGCTCCAAACCACAGGAAGGTGGTCATCTGACGCCTTCAAATCATATATTCGCCTCAACCAAAGCCACCTCAAGGCAGCCCAAAAGACCCTTCCCAGACGAGACCATTATTCTACAACGAAGAGCCAAACTTGCCTAGAGCGGGGCTTCCCAGCTATTGGCTTCAGGACACGGGCATAATACAGCCTATACTCCTTTCCTTTTTTCCATACTCCTTCCCTTTTGCTTCTAGCCCTGAATTTTCTTATTTCAACTCCTAGTTTCCCTCCCTGCCGCTCCCAGGAGTTCCCCCTACCCCCCTCCCCGACTCCTGCAGAGCCAGCCTTTGATAGCTCATCTTGCCCGAGCTGTGACTTCGAGCTTCGAGTCACGTCACTGCCCCTTCCTAAGACCCAGCACTACTTACATGCAAGCACGCCTGTCCAGGCACGTGCAGGCATGAACGAACGATGTAGATATGCATCCGTGTTAAATCTCTTACGCGGACGCACATCAAACATCAAGCTGGTACTCCTAAGCCCTCTAGTAGGAGTTTTCACTGCCCACTTCATCTTCCCAGACTCCTGCTAGAACCAGCCTTTTATAGCTCAACTGCCCGAGCTGTGACTTCGAGCTTCGAGTCACGACACTGCCCTTTCATAGCCCAGTTACACTAGTATACGCATGCGGCAAGCGAGTGCACATTCGCACAAAAAAAAATATAAAAAATGAATGCCTATACTAGCAATGTAGATATGCCCCTGCATACTTCCACGTATTCAGACGCATGTCTAACATTAAGCTGGCACCCCTAAGCCCTGCCTCTAGTAGGAGTCTTCACCACCAACTGACTCCTGCTAGAACCAGCCTTTTATAGCTCAACTGCCCGAGCTGTGACTTTGAGCTTTGAGTCACGTCACTGCCACTTTTCCTAGCCCAGCAGCATTCGTATATGCATGCAGCAAGCGATTGCGAGTCCACACGCTCCTTCGCGTACATGCGCATGCATGTGCAGTGCGATGTAGATATGCACCCTCGTGTTCGAACGCATGTCTTACATCATGCTGGCACCCCTAAGTTCACCCTCTAGCAGAAGTCTTCACCGCCCAACACCTTCTCCCCGACTTCTGCTAGATCTAGCCTTGATAGCTCAACTGCCCAAGCTGTGACTTCGAGCTTCGAGTCACGTCACTGCCCCTCCAAGGCCCGAGAATTACCCACTTCATACGTATATATGTATAAATCTATATATCCATATAGATATATATTTATATACATCTCCATTTTTCTTCCTTATCCACCACTATATCCAGCAGCCGTATATAGCACCACCTTGCCTTTTGGGGGGCGTTCTCCGAATATACGGCTGCTGTCCCGAGCTAAGTAGCATTTCGGGGGGCACTCGAGAAACACCTGATCTCGTATCCCTCCTAATGCTCATTGACCG